>WNWK01015388.1:0-48023 GCA_009830355.1 Cherax destructor | reverse complement strand
TCCTCCAGCCCATGGACCAGCAGGTCATTTCCAACTTTAAAAAACTCTATACCAAAGCAATGTTTCAAAAGTGCTTTGATGTGACCACAGACATGAACATAACCCTAAGAGAATTTTGGAAAAAACATTTCCATATGCTGCATTGTGTACACCTTATAGGTAAGGCTTGGGAGGGAGTGACTACCAGGACTTTGAACTCTGCCTGGAGAAAATTGTGGCCAGACTGTGTCCTAGAGAGGGATTTTGAAGGTTTTGGGGCTGAGCTTTAGAACCCTGAGCATGAGCCTGAGCCTGAGCCTGTTGTGGAAGAAATTGTGGAATTGGGCAAGTCTTTGGGGTTAGAGGTGAGTGGTGAGGATGTGGAACAGTTGGTGGAGGAGCACAAGGAAGAGCTAACCACTGAAGATCTGCAAGAGCTTCAACAGCAACTGGAACAAGAGACCAGTGGTCAGGACAATGGTTCAGAGGAGGAGGAGGAGGAGGAGGTGGAACAAAAATGGAAGAATGTGCCTTCTTCAAGGATTAGGGAGATCTGTGCCAAATGGAGTGATGTGCAAGCATTTATGGATGAATATCACCCTAACCATGCTGTTGCAGGCCGTGCTGGCAACCTGTACAATGACACAGTGGTGTGTCATTTCAGGGATGTGTTAAAGAATCGCCAGACACAGAGCTCCCTGGACAAATTTGTTGTTAGAAAGAGGTCCAGTGACTCTCAAGCTGGTCCTAGTGGCATTCAAAGAAAAAGGGAAGTAACCCCAGAAAAGGACTTGGTACCTGCAGTGTTAATGGAAGGGGATTCCCCTTCCAAACACTAGCATACTACTCCACCTTCTTCCCTCCTCCCGTCCTCCACACATCAACAACTCTTCAATAAATGTAAGTGACATGCTATTGTTCAATATTTGCATGTGTATTTAGATATTCTTTATTAAATTATTTATTATTTAATGTCAAAAAGTTCTAAAAAATATTTTATTTAACTACTTTTGGAAGTCTTGGACGGATTAAATTTATTTCCATTAATTCTTATGGGGAAAATTGATTCGTCTAACGATTGTTTCGTCTTAAGATATGCCCTCTCTGACGGATTAATATCGTAAGTCGAGGTACCACTGTATATATATATATATATATATATACAGATAGATATACTGTAAGCCACCTGCCTGAAAGCTGGGTGCCTTGGATCAACGTCTAGCGTGAGCTGGATGCCAAGGTATTGGTCCAGTGTGGTACGGTCGGTAAAGCACTGCGTTCCTGTCACAAGGTTCGTAGGGTCGAGTCTCCGTCGGCCAGAGATCAGTGTTTGTGAATATTTCGCCTGCTCTTGCGAATTCCTAGCATTGTATAAATCTCTAGTTGTGTCGATGCATGCAGGGGATGAGATGAAAAGCTGTAAGCCACCTGCCTGAAAGCTGGGTGCCTTGGATCAACGTCTAGCGTGAGCTGGATGCCAAGGTATTGGTCCAGTGTGGTACGGTCGGTAAAGCACTGCGTTCCTGTCACAAGGTTCGTAGGGTCGAGTCTCCGTCGGCCAGAGATCAGTGTTTGTGAATATTTCGCCTGCTCTTGCGAATTCCTAGCATTGTATAAATCTCTAGTTGTGTCGATGCATGCAGGGGATGAGATGAAAAGCTGTAAGCCACCTGCCTGAAAGCTGGGTGCCTTGGATCAACGTCTAGCGTGAGCTGGATGCCAAGGTATTGGTCCAGTGTGGTACGGTCGGTAAAGCACTGCGTTCCTGTCACAAGGTTCGTAGGGTCGAGTCTCCGTCGGCCAGAGATCAGTGTTTGTGAATATTTCGCCTGCTCTTGCGAATTCCTAGCATTGTATAAATCTCTAGTTGTGTCGATGCATGCAGGGGATGAGATGAAAAGCTGTAAGCCACCTGCCTGAAAGCTGGGTGCCTTGGATCAACGTCTAGCGTGAGCTGGATGCCAAGGTATTGGTCCAGTGTGGTACGGTCGGTAAAGCACTGCGTTCCTGTCACAAGGTTCGTAGGGTCGAGTCTCCGTCGGCCAGAGATCAGTGTTTGTGAATATATATATATATATATATATATATATATATATATATATATATATATATATATATATATATATATATATATATGCAAAAAGATCACAGTAATCAGGTGATATCAAAATATGCAAAACAACCACTATGAAAAATAGAGGAATTCCAAGCGCTTTCGTGACTACTCACATTATCAAGGAACTATAAAAGGAAACATGACAAGAGGACTTATATAAGGGGTGAGACTACACCTCACAGTCACATCACACTAACAAAGACTACACCTCACAGTAGCGTAACAACACACGACTCTGTGAAGAGGAAAAACAAGAAAGGACCTGAAACTCTTCCCAAGAATTAAGATTAGTCCAATTTATCATTAAATTCTTCCCAAATTTTATTAATTATAAAAGAATCCAATTTATATAAACCAAAAGAAATATTCATATTATTTTCAAAACTGCTTTTAATGAAACATGATTCTATTATATTCCTCTCAACCATGGACTTGCTTGATACAACCTTCTCAGCATTTTGAAAATCAATTGGATGGTTAAAGTCTCACATGAATAAATAGAGCATTAGAATCTTGTCCAGTTCTAATGCTATATTTATGTTGTTTTAATCTTAGTTCAAGACTTTTACCAGTTTGACCATAATAAACTTTATCGCATATTTTACAGGGAATCTTATAGACACATCCGTCAGCATTTTGGGGGGAATTTTTTATCAAAAGTCTTTTTACTGTATCAAGATTTTTAAATACAACTTTGATATTAAAATTCTTAAGAAAGGAAGGCATATCAACCAAGTTTTCATGGTAAGGAGAACCAACATATTTTTGGTTGAATAAGGTTGGTTGTCCCTTTTGGGATTGTAAAAAGTATTCCTAGCTATTTTAAAAGATTTATCAATTATGTTTCTAGGGTATTTTAAATCATTAGCTATTTCATAAATTTTAGAGATTTCTTCATCTATGAACTCTGGACTACAAATACGTAAAGCTCTCAAAAACATTGAAGAAAAAACCGACACTTTAACTCTATATTGATGTGAAGAGTAATAGTGTACATAGGAACAATTATTTAAAGGTTTTCTGTAAATTTTAAATTTAAAATCAATGTTACCCTTAATAATAAAAACATCTAGGAAGGGCAATGAGTTATTTAATATTTATTATTGAATATAATAGAATCATGTTTCATTAAAAGCAGTTTTGAAAATAATATGAATATTTCTTTTGGTTTATATAAATTGGATTCTTTTATAATTAATAAAATTTGGGAAGAATTTAATGATAAATTGGACTAATCTTAATTCTTGGGAAGAGTTTCAGGTCCTTTCTTGTTTTTCCTCTTCACAGAGTCGTGTGTTGTTACGCTACTGTGAGGTGTAGTCTTTGTTAGTGTGATGTGACTGTGAGGTGTAGTCTCACCCCTTATATAAGTCCTCTTGTCATGTTTCCTTTTATAGTTCCTTGATAATGTGAGTAGTCACGAAAGCGCTTGGAATTCCTCTATTTTTTCATAGTGGTTGTTTTGCATATATATATATATATATATATATATATATATATATATATATATATATATATATGAACTCAAGTCTGGCTAACCAACTTCCCTCAGGGAAGTAATCAGGGGAGGGGAAGGGGAATGAAGCAGGGCTGTTTTCCAGGGGCTTGTGCCTTTTGGGGACGATCTGTACTAGGTTATAAAACATAAGAATAGTGGAGCACTGCAGTTTACTTAATGGCCCATGATAGGAAAGTCAAACTCACACTCAACCACATGCACTCATGTACCAGTCTAACCTATTTTTTAAAGCTATCCAAAGAGATTAAAGATTAGTAGAGTAGTGGGCAGGTGAAGCAAGATCATTATGTCAGACCATACTGTCCTCTCAGGAGGCTGGATGCACTACTAAAGTGGATCTAAAACCTAGATAATTACTCCACATAGACAAATGTAAGTTGTATTGATGAGAAAGACAACTGTAAGCTATATTTATGAGGGACAAATGTAAGTTGTATTGATGAGAGACAAATGTAAGTTGTATTGAGAAAAACATATGCTGTATTGGTGTGAAAGAAATGTAAGTTTTATTGATGAGAGGCAAATGTAAGCTGTATTGATGAATGAAAAATTTACATTTTTAAATATGGCCAGTGGATTTCAGCTATAAAAATGGAGGATTACTGCAATAAACCTACTAGCCCATGCTAGGCAGGTCTTTCTCAAACCTAACCCATCTCACACATATTTCTCCAACCTATTTTGCTTAAGAACTTAAAATGGATTAAAGGACACAAATCCAGATATACTTAGGATACCTTACTTTAATATGTTTTGGTTCTGTGACCTTCCTTACTACAAATGACACAAGAGAATGAGAGAACTCAGTACAGTGGACCCCAAGTTACGAACACCCCGGAAATCTTGACATTATTTCTTAAGGGAGTAAATTCGTTCGGTAATGGCACTTGAGAAGGCTTCTGGAATGAATTTTGTTCGTTACTCGGGGGTCCACTGTACTACATGTATATATAGTGGAGAAAGCATGTCACTGGTGAAGATCAGGTGAAAACGTCGGGTCATCTAACTGCCATGTCACGTGGCAGCAGGGATTCAGTGTGGTACATTTGCCAGCTCTTTGTTCTATGGTGCTGGTAGTAAGAATTAACCCTCTCACTGTTGCAGCTCCCAAAATTAAAAGTGTTGAGTGTCGTGATTTTTAAAGAAAATAAATATATATACATTTTCTTCTAAAAAAAAAAAAAATTGAATGTAATGAAACGAACACAAGACTTTTACCATCAGTACTTACTGAGATATGAATATGTGAATCTGAAGATCATTGATCCACTGATGGCAACATCAGCCATTGCTGTAACTCTGTATTAGATTATTTATTATTTTTTTTCCTAGGTATTTTCTAATTCTTTACTTTTTCCAGTAACTTGCTTTGGCCTATGACACCCAATTCATGCACAATGTATGTAGTGCTAACCTTTGTATAAAACATAATGGTACTCACACTAACAGTTTCAACAGTACATTGTTTACAAAACAATGATACACAACAACACAAACACACACACATTCTATTCTTTTAGTCTTTATAAGTCCCTAAAATGCAGATCCATACATGGCAGTGTCTTACACTTCTTAAACATAAAGCATGTAGCTCTGCTTTATTGGGTGCCTTGACATTTGTGTAGACATAACATTTTTGTCTGTAGCAAGAAGTGTAGTTAGAAAGTGATCACTGTACTTCAAATGAGAGAACATTTGATGATCAGTATGGCAACACATGTGTTGTGACCTGTTATTTCTATATTATTTATCTGATGAGAACCAAACAGAAGTGGGCATTTGGTAGTCTGTTGCCAGTCTTCATCTGGTACATACTGTATGCATTCAGAGCTGTAATGTTAACAAGATGGAAGAAAAGTTTCATGTACCACTTGTAGCTCTTCTGGACACAATCAACAAACCCAATCTGCATGTCATGTTTCTCCACCAAGCACATACTGTTCATGTGAACTATAACAGTAGCTGGTCTCACAGTCAGTTCATCAGTTTTTCTATTCACCTTTTCTGTGATTTTTCATTTCGTGCTGGTGGATGGATGTCAACAATTTCACATCATGTTTGACATGACACCAGAATGCCATGATGACACTGGATTAAAAAAAACTGACATTCACCAGCACCAATGCCTGCGTTTAATTTGGGCATAAGTTTTCATATTCCAAACACTGTACCACACACATCCGTCATGTTTACCTGCAGAAAATCAAGAGTAAGGGGCTTGTGTACCAGTTATCAGTATATAATGTATGGCCCCTACCAAGGTATGGCTCCACCATTTTCCTCACCACAATGTGGTATCTTTAACTGTTTTGCTTCCTGTGTACATAATGAAATCCAATACCAAGCAACTTTCACAACCATACAAAACAGCCTGATATCAGAGCATTTGTTCTTGCTTGGTATATATTGCTTGAATGATAGTCTACCTCTGAGCAGGATCAAGGACTCATCGATGACAAGGTTCCAGAAGGGATAAAAATACTCATTGAACTTCCATTTGAGATACGCAAAAACATCCCTAATCTTGTATAACACGTCACTTCTGTTGAGCCTCGTCTTGCCTGAGAAGTTTAGCATATGTAGCTGCAGGATAAATCTGATGATGGGTACGAGATCATTAAACACTGGGAACATATAAGGTGGTAAGTCGACTAGTATGATGCAATATTGTGCTCTTATATATGTGGCATAAGCATGATTGTGGCAAAGAAGAGACACATCTCAAGTCACAGCTGTGTCTTTCCACTTATGCAGCCATGATCATGGTGAAACCAAAGCGATTGTCACTGTATACTGGAAGTATCTGGTGGTTTCTGTCACTATCATTTATGCACAGTGAATTGTAGGTTAGGGTATGCATAAAGGAGGGGGATTATTTGCTAGTGAAAGTAGAAGTTAGAGAAGGATACATGATGTCATCATGGTTGTTTAACATATTTATAGATGGGGTTGTGAAAGAAATGAATGCTAGGGTATTGGGAGGGGATGTGGGATTCAAAGATGTTGGATCTGATACAAAGGTGGAGTTACCCAGTGGCTCTGCTGATGACATAGGTCTTTTAAGGAATATATACAGGAGACAAATTATGAAGGTAGGTGGATGAATTTGGGAGAGTATGTAAAAGGAGGAAATTAAACATGAATGTAGAAAAAAGCAAGATGATGAGGGTAACAAAAAAGTCTAGGCCATGATAGATTGAATATTAGACTGGAGGGACAGAGTAAAAGGAAGTCAATGTATTTAGATGCTTGGGAGTGGGTATGTCCGAAGGATGGGTCTATATAACACGAGGTGAACAACAGAATAGAGGAGAAAAAAGTGGGTAGCATATTGAAGTACCCATGGAAAGAAAAGTTTATCTAAGGAGGCCAAAAAGGGTACAGTGGTATCAGCCCTTTTATATGGGTGTGAGGCATGGGTTTCTAAAGCTGCAGTGAGGAGGATAGAGGCAGTGAAGATGCCATGTTTGAGAGCAATGTGTAGTGTGAATTTCATGCAGAGAATTCAAAGTGTAGAAATTAAAAGGCAATGTGGGGTCACCAAGTATAAATCAGAGGCAAAGAGGGGTTGTTAAGGTGATTTGGGCATGCAGAAATGAACAAGGACAGGTTGACAAAGAGGGTGTATAAATTTGGGTTCGAAGTGAAGAGGGGAAACCAGGAATGGTTGATAGAAAGAGGTAAAAGAAGCTTCGAGTTTTAGAAGCTTGTGCATACAGCAGACTTATGTGAGCATGTTAGATGGGAGTGAATGGAGACAAGCAGTTTTTAATGGATATAGAGTTGGAATATGAACCAGGTAACTTTTATGAAGGGATTAAGGGAAACTAGTTAGCTGGACTTGAGTCATGAAGGTGGGAAAGGCAGTGCCTGCACTCTGCAGGAGTGGTGGGGATGTTGAATTTGGAGGGTTATCTGATTGTGATGCCAGCATACTTCTGCAAGACAGCAACTGAATGAATAATGGTGAATGTTTTCTTCTTTGGGTTGCTCTTCCATTGGTGGAAGATGGCTACCGAGTTAAAAAAAAAGTACATAAAGTACATACATTACATACATATATACATACTAGGGTGCCTCAAATGCCCTGAGGTTCAGTAATTTGATTTTTTGATTGTCCCTATTTAAAATTTTCCATTTCCTCTCAATATTGTTCTTGACAATTATTTTTTCAATCTGAATTTATTTAGGGGTCCACCTCAAGTCTTAAGAATAATCAGTAGTGTGCAATTAAGAAGAAATGCCTCTTTGCAATTATTCCAAATTATCATTTAAGTGCTCATTTTGTAGTTTTTTTGTATTCAGTTCTAGCAAGAACAAATGAAGTACAGATTAATTATTCAATGATAAATTGAGTTGAATCTGTTGGATAGTGAAGCAAAATAGGTAATAATTTTATATATCATAATAATATTTTAAATATGTTCAATAAGCAAAATTGTTTGTATTATTTGCTGCAGTATTTTATTTGTCAAATTTGTTTATGATGGATAAACCAGAGCTTTCAAAAACCATAAAATTATAAACAATTCCCATTATGTTGTCAGATCTGAGAAGACAGATGAATAATTTGGATAGCATTGCTTTATCAACTACACTATCATTAAATTTAATTGCTAACAAGATTGCTATGACAAGGCAATCAGCAAAAATCATCATGAAAGAATCATCATAGGTCACAGGCTCATGTCTTCCTGTGTCAGCAAGTACTGTAATGATGCACCATATCCAAGAAGATGCCACAAGAAACTGCACAAGATGAGAGTCAGCCAAACTTGTGTTATTCAAGGTGCCAGAATTCTACCAAGAGGCACACACTTCAATGATTACTGAACTCAAGGCATGCAAAAAAGTTATAAAATTTCTTGATAATACATATTCGAGGGTGAGGGCCATACCCTCGAAAAGATCAATACCAGCCTCTCTTAAAAAGATACAGATCATAAATGAGAAATAAGCTGAAATATTTATGTTGTGGCCTACCAATAATGAACAGCTTATCAAGAATGTGGGGGACAGATTTCTTACAATCAATGAAGGTCGACTGATCAGCCACATCTGGATTGTAAGGTAACATGCTGGGTGCAAAGGTACAGCAATGACAGATATATAAGCAATGAAATTCAGAGAGATGCATAAAGATGCAGCAAGAGATGGCCAGTAAAAGCTCACGTGTCCAGAGCATCAACGACCATGCCAGTGATGAGAGTGGCACAAGTCAAGGAAAGTGAACATCATCCAGTGCTTGTACATTAACAAGTACTCTAAGAAATTATTACACAGTCCATACCAGAATGGAAGTATTCCCCAGACACTGTTCTCTGACCAAAGATAGTTGCTCTAGCAGCTTGCCTGAAGGTGATGCCAACACAACAAGAAGTGTACATAGAAGCATTGGGAGACCCACATAGTCTCAACATTGTACTCAACAGTAGACAAGTCACAACAACAGATTGATGACATGATGGAAAAGACTTACAAAGAGCAGTGGGTCACTCAAAGCTTGCTTCTCTGCACTGGTATCCCAAACTTACGGCATTACCCAGTAAAAATACTGATGAAGAACACCTAACTGTGTACTTGGAAATATGCATACGCTAAAGTTTCTCAGTGTTCCTTAGTATCTACTTGACACTGATAAAGAATCTGGTGATATAAATGCCAATAAGATACATCACAGTAGTATGTGTGATAATCCAGCATAAGACTGGATGGGAACTTCTGTGGTCTGCCGATAGGCATCATGTTAAGGATTATTATTATAATCAAAACTAAGCACTAAACCACCAGGGTCATCATGTTAAGGAGCTTTTCCCTCATGTTTTTAATGACCTACACACTGAAGCCTCCCCTTTTTACCAGGTTTTACAAGAATTTTGATTTGCTGCCACACACCAGTGATCAGCCACTGTCACAAATCAACTTACCTTCATTGAGTAATGTAGTCCAAAGCTTGCTTGAAGACTGCTCAACTTGCTCAATCAGAGCAATTACTCCTGAGAGATGACTACCTGAAATTTGTTAACCTATATAATGTTCCTTAATGAACAAGTGGCTGAAAATGCAGTCACATTCAAAGACAAGGTGCACAACACAAGACCGGATGTAGGAAAAGCTGCTGTAGTTAATCAAAATGTACTTGCTCTAGAAGCATATCAAGGAGTTGCCTTCTGGCACGATCACTACATGGAAGCAAGTCTCTTAAGTGAGGGCCATTGTAACCTATGATACCCTCATCTACAGCACCAAGAATGACTTGCAATTCTTCTGCTGTGGATGCCCACTGGAATGACCTGCTTTAGTTCGAGGCTGTGAACAAACTGGTCTCCAGAAATGCAAGCCATATATTTCAGCTTAATGTCTGTTACTTGACTGCATTCTTCACCAAGCAAGGTACCTGCCCAAGCATGATGTGCTCTTGCTGATAGTCTGCTCTCAATCAAACCAGACACATATCATGTTACATCTTAAAAACAACATGGAATGAGTTTCAGGAAATCACTCTGGCAACAAACGTGAGTGCTTTGGTTGGACCAGATTCCTGGTAACATTTCACATTCTACAGATGAACACAAAATTCTTTGAAGAACATTCTGAAGACTAAACACTGTCAATTGCTAACTGAATATCAATATTTAACGTGCAGGTTCTGAAAGTCATCGATGACTATACCGAATGCGGAATCCAGCTTGGTTGTGATTACTGATGAGCAGCTAACGGTGAAGACTATTAACAAAATGTAGAAAAGTTGTTGAACAAGATAGCAAGCACAGTGGTACCCCGAGTTTCATACAGCTCCCAACTTGAACAATTATTGTAAGTGCTTTTGTAAGTGTATTTTTGGGGGTCTGAAATGGACTAATCTAATTTACATTATTCCTTATGGGAACAAATTCATTCAGTAACAGCACTCAAACAGCCTTCTGGAACGAATTATGGCCGAAACTCTGGGTACCACTGTAGTTGCCAAACATGCACAAGCAAAACTGAAAGGCAGACCCCTTGCAGTGTGCAACTTGTAACTGCTTTTATGAAAATGTGATTTTTTTTTACATTTTTCCTCTACATAGAGATATTTGCAGCCAAACATAGACAGGTTGTAAATAACTGGCTTATTTTCCTATTATTAACATACATTTTTTGGAATAAACACCACACATTTCTGTCCATGACAATATGTGAAAATACATTATGATTTCAGTACTGTATTTCTATATTTGTCTCCATGGGGAAGTGGAACAGAATTCTTCCTCCGTAAGCCATGCGTGTCGTAAGAGGTGACTAAAATGCCGGGAGCAAGGGGCTGGTAACCCCTTCTCCTGTATATATTACTAAATGTAAAAGGAGAAACTTTCGTTTTTCCTTTTGGGCCACCCTGCCTCGGTGGGAAGCGGCCGACGTGTTGAAAGAAAGAAAGAATTTCTATATTTGTCTGTTTTCTTGGGTTTTAATTCAAGTTTTACTTACTTAGTAGACTACAATAATGAAGTGAAAACTTTTCCAAATTTTGCAGGAAATGATTTTTAAAGTAAAAAAAAAAAGGATAAATTCCCTCCGAATTTAGAAATGATGGGGCATTTGATGCACACTAATACATACATATACAAAATTTTTATAAGCTAGAGTATGTTTATATATTTATCACCAACAGAGATCACTGGCAGAGAACAGTACCTTGCCAAACTTTTGTCAAGTTATTTTTTGTATTTTGAGTTTCATGAACCACTGGAGTGGATAATATTTTCAAACATGTCAAGTAGACGCCTCACCTCCTTACTGAAATCAAAGTTAAGGATTTTCTTTAATATCAGAATATGAAACTGGTAAATATCTACAAAATACAGATTTTATCTTTAAATCATTTTAGGTAAAAATTTTAAGCATTATCTGTATCTTGCACACTGTCTTCTATGTTATAGAAGATTTCCAATAATACTATTATGTATAATAATAGAGAAGAAGTCACAATTCAGTGGCTGGAATAATTCAGAATCCACAGTTTTCTTCACTAAATTATAACTTAATAGTGAAAGCTGTGTTAATAATATTGTATTGACAAAGTAGCTACCCTGTGAGGGTCACTCAACACTACAAAATAAAGGGGAACAAACTGGAAGAAAATAAGTAACAAAAGTAAGATATAGAAGCAATTTGAGGGAAAAATAAAACAATGAAAGAATGCAACAGTCTACGTCAGAATAACAGGACAACCGTGAGATTAACAATACCAGAAAGTACACAATGTTAACATAGAGTACAGTAAACTCTCGATATGAAGGACTAATAATGGGGGAGTGTCTGAGCATCTGTTAACCCTTCACTATCGAGGAACCCTAAATTAAGGGTTGCTTCTGTGTCACAATTTAAAAAAAAAAATTCTTATGAACATGAAAAGCTCAATTTTATAAAGGTAATAAAAGAAACAGAATTGAAATTGGGTCAGTACTTAAGGAAATATAAAGGTGTCAAACTGAAGATCGTTGATCCTGTCATGGCAACATCAAGTACTGCCCCACACTGCATATGAAAATATTTTGTTGTTTTTACTTCCTTTTCCATTTGCATTTTTTTAGTTTGGTGGTATTAATGTGGCTAGAACTTTATTTTAATGGCCAATGTCTTTTTATACATAAAAAAAATAGTTGCACTAAAATTGTCATCAGTATAGTATCTAGTTATACGTATACACTTTTCATAAAAATAGTATATATACATTCTTCCATTTGCTTCAGTTTTCTACTGTTCTAATACTTTTCTTTTTTAACACACCGGTCATCTCCCACTGAGGCAGGGTGACCAAAGAGAAACACCATCATTCACACTATCACTGTCTTGCCAGAGGCGTGCACATACGACAGTTTAGATGTCACTATAAACAGCAAATATCCCAAACCCCTTCTTTAGAGTGCAGGCATTGTACTTCCCACATCCAGGACTCAAGCCTGGTTAATTGGTTTCCCTGAATCCCTTCACATATGAACACATATATGACAGACACTAACAATCTTATTAAAACTTGAAAGTGCATGGCACTCCTTGAAGCACAGCTGTACACACAGTGGTGTTTCACATTACTCAAACATAAGCTGTGGATCTTTGTTCTTAGCAGGTCATCTTGTAGAGTGAACATACACATAACATCTCTTCTCCAGTAACAGGAAGTTCAGTTAGAAAGTGATTACCATGACTCAAACGAGTGGGTATTTGGTCATTAATACAGAAGTGTGTGCGTGTGTGTTGCGCTGCTGTGGCAAAAGAGACTACGTTTTATTTGTCTAATGACAGATAAAGAGAAATCAGCATATGTCAGTCTGTTTCCAGTCTTAACCTGGTATATATTATAGACATTCAGCACTGCAATGTCTACAAGACAGACAGTTATATGTACCACTGCTAACTCTTCTGGACACAATCAACATACCCAGTCTGCATGTCACATTTGTTCACCAAATGAATATTATTTATATAATCCATGATAGCAGCTGGTCTCACTATGAGTTCATTCGTTTTTGTCTACCTTTCCTGTCTGCTTGATTTTGTTCTGGTGGATGGATGTCAACAATGTCACATCTGTCATGCCACCGAAATGCCATGTCATCTGCCTGAAACACCTGCACTTTACCACCAATGCCTGAGTTGAACTTGGGCATGTCTTCACATTCCATGCACTGTACCACACACATGACTGTTTTGCTTACTGACAAAAAATCACTGAGTAAAGGGCTTGTGTAACAGTTATCAGTGTATAATGTATGCCCTTACCAAGATATGGTTCCATCATTTTCTTGACCACATCACCCAAGATTCCCAATAACTTCCTAGTATCTTCCAACGTTTTCTTTATTGCATAAACAATTGGATCTAATACTAAGCCACTGTCACAGCCACACAGAACAAACAATTTGATGCCAAAGTGTTTCTTTTTTTTAGTAAATATTGCTTGAGCAATAGTCAGCCTTTTAAAAGGATGAGAGACTCGTCAATAACAAGGTTCTGGGAGGGATAAAAGAACTCGCTGACCTTATTTTTCAGGTACATAAAAACATTCCTAATCTTGCATAGTACAGTGGACCCCCGGTGTTCGTCCATTTTTCGTAACAGAATGCTGTTCAAGTGCCATTACCAATCGAATTTATTCCCTTAAGAAATAATGTAAAGTAGACTAGTCCTTTTAGACCCCCAAAACTACACTTATAAAAACATTTAAAAAAATACACTTACATAAAAGGGAGTGTTTCGAGCAGGACGAACACCGGGGGTCCACTGTACTATGTCATTTTTGTCAAGGTTACTTTTGTCTGAAAAATGGAGCATTTGCAGCAACAAGACAAATCTATTGATAAGGATGAGATCACTGAATGCAATGTACATATTAGGTGTGTTGACCAGTATGTTGCACTGTTGTGCTTATACAGTGGTACCCCGACTTACGATGGTCCCCAAACACACCCTTTTATGTAAGTTGATTTTTTTAAATGCTTTTGTAAGTGTAATTTTGGGGGTCTAAAAGGACTAGTCTATTTTACATCATTTCTTATGGAGATAAATTCGTTTGGTAATGGCACTTGAACAGCATTCTGGAATGAAAAAATATCGTAAGTCGGGGTACCACTGCATGATCGTGGCAAAGAAGAGACATGTGTCAGCCACAGTTGTCTTTCCATTTAGAAAGCCACAGCCATACTGCAACATTAGTGTTTGCAATTGTATACTAGTAATACCTGTTGGACTGCATCACTTATTTTAATTAGTGATTTATCAAAATCCAGTTCATCTGAATCGCCATTCACAGTACAATTCAGCAAGATTTCACTGTGTGTCTCATCAAATCGCTGGGAGCTGGCATAAAATTTGCATTTACTTGCCAATCCCAGTCTCGTGGGTGTTGCTGGATGTGTGTGATTGGTTGTAGTGGTGGTAGTTGGGGTTGTTATATGTGTGGGGTGGCTGCTGCCAATGGTGTTTGGGGTGTGGGATATGGGGCATGCTTCTCTCCTAGGACTGGTGCTGGTGCCACATGCATCTTTGTCCTAGCACCCAGTGCTGCATGTGTGGCTGGCATTGCCTGCAGTCCTTTATATCAATGGAAGCACACCATAATCACTATTAATGACTGAGAGTGAGTCCCATGATCTAACGCAACTTCTGGGGATAGTCCTAGCCATTCTACTAGACCATGTGCAGTAGAATATTAATTGACACTTCACAGAGTTATGATGACTCTCTGATAACTGACAGAAGCCAAATTCCAACACACTCAAACGTGGCATTATATGCCCATCCAACAGCCCCTAAGCCACTTTGCTCAACCTGGTTTATAAGCCAAATTCTAGGGACTGGTGTCTGTGTGTTATTTCCCATACCCATAATGAAACCCATGAGGTAAAACTCATGTTGTCTGAGCTCCACAATTTTGTGTAGAGCTTCTAAATTCATAGATAATATAATGAAAGTGCTTGACTTATTCTTAACCTCCTTCTCTGACCTCATCACAGGTATAGACAAAGCCAAGCACAAATGAGTAATTCAATAGATCCTCAAGTATCCGTGGAAGGCAAGCACAGTAAAGGGTATCTTAAGAACCCCAAGTGTACATTTTCTATACAACTTTGTTATTCACAATGACGTCCTGCCCCAAGAAAGTCACTGCAATCTTTGATTAGACGTAGCCCAGCACCAGCTACCGGATACCAAAATTCACAGGCTTGATAAACTTCCTATCACAGATTCATCCCACACTGCACTTTGGTGCTCGCACCATTAACCTCACTCATAGTTTGGACACATGACAACAAAGGGGATTTCCAAGAGATAAAAACAGAGATACTGAAGTTACTCACCTACACCTCTCTAGCCTAGGTGTCTTCCTCAACACAGTAGATGTCTAAAATTCTACTGGTTGGTTTTATCCTGCAGCAGCAGTGAGTGAGTGAACACAGGCATATAATGGTCTACTATTTGAAGAAGCTAAACACAGGGCAATAGGCAAAGACTCTCCTGCTGGTGCTCTAGGAAGTCCAAGCAGCACTCATATAAAACAATGGTTGTTTGGCTGTAGAGCTGGTGTTTAAAATCAAACTCAACCTGCTAGGAAAATTCCTTCACTTGGCACCCAGTCATGACTTGGTAGACCCAGCTGCCTACATCAGGTCAGGTGATGAGGGAGCCAAGATCAATAGTGGTCCAAAAGCAGCTGTTCCTGTCAACTGCCCTGGAGAAGTACACACATGGACATTGAGACCATCTACACTTTCTACTTGGGCACCTTCCAAGACATCCGGAGGTAGCTAGAACTTTTTTTTTTTTTTTTTAGAAAAAAAAAAGAAGCAAGAGCACACAGTGGTAGAATATATAAAGCCTACTTCCTGGAAGCCATCAGTACATCCACAAAAGATGGCCTAGATGTCCAGATCATCCACAGATAACTGGCCAAAAACTGAGATGTCCTCCCAGGCAGTACTTCACCTTCAGTATCACCCACAGCACTGAGTGCAGAACTGCAGAGATCTGTCAGTGTTACTGACACTTAGGTTACATAAGGTGACCTGATGCCTGGTCTGAAAGGTCAGATCACAAATTGACTGCACTGCCTGCTTCTTAGTGATACAAAATTAAAAAAGACATCTCACACATTCCTTAGAAAGGTCTAGCTTCAAATATACAAAAATTGTAAGAGGAACTATACGTATACATAAACACACACATCACTAAGCCAAGGGTAAAGGAAGCAGCAACAGAAAACACACAGCTAGCTGGTGATGACATTACACTGCAATAGAGTTACAAGTGTCAGTAGAAATGGTGTATTTCTAGCAAGAATGAAGACAAAGACATAGAACAAGCTTTTATTGGGACAAAGTTACAGTATGTTCTGTGTAGTTTAATAAAGTAAGATTTGATAAATATCTCCCCAAGAAAAACATTGTCCCTATCAAGGCTTGTTTTAAAACTTGTCTTTGTCTTCACATCAAAACCATCAGTGACTCTCACATCATATATGGCATCAATGTTACTGCCTCTAACAAGAAACAGTAGCCATACCTAGAGTGCCTAAAAGAAATATTTTCTTGTAAAATTCTAAAATCAACACCAACATTTTTCTTCACTACAAAGGATGTATCCTTAACTTAAAAAAAAAACTAAAAAAAAAAACGTTTTAAATCACTAAGCTATTTGTAAATGTATGAGTATAAAAAGGATACATTTGTTCTTGGAGCTTGTAAATAGGTTTCATCGACTTGCTCAGTTCTTCTGTTTTGGCCATCAGTTGATACATGGACTGGAACAAGAAAGTGCATACTTTACAGGTATTTAGTGACAGTAAAGTGCTACATTCATAGTGAATACTAAATCATCAATCAATATGGAATATTTTAGAGATAAATGAGAGTAGTTGGAGTATTGCCATGAGCTGAAAAATGGTTAAAAAGGACAAGTATAGCAAAAGTAGAATTTATATTATGACATTTCACCTACAAGAGGCTTTAATAAGCAAAAACAGAAAATATAATATAATACAATTTTTTTTTAACACATCAGCCATTTTCCACTGAGGCAGGGTAACCCAAAAAGAAAGAAAAAACTTTCATCATCATTCAACACTTTCACCATCACTCATACATAATCACTGTCTTTGCAGAGGCACTCAGATAGAACAGTTTAGATGTCCATCCAAACTGCCAATATCCCAAACCCCTCCTTTAAAGTGCAGGCATTGTACTTCCCATTTCCAGGACTCAAGTCCAGCTAACCGGTTTCCCTGAATCCTTCACAAAATATCACCCTGCTCACACTCCAAGAGCTTGTCAAGCCCCAAAAACCATTCGTCTCCATTCACTCCTATCTAACACGCTCATGCCCGCTTGCTGGAAGCCCAAGCCCCTCGCCCACAAAACCTCCTTTACCCCCTCCCTCTAACCTTTTTGAGGACGACCCTTACCCCACCTTCCTTCCCCTACAGATTTATACACTTTCCAAGTCATTCTACTTTGTTCCATTCTCTCTTAATGACCAAACCACCTCAACAACCCCTTTTCAGCCCTCTAATACTTTTAGTAACTCCTCCTAATTTCCACACTACGAATTCTCTGCATAATATTTACACCACACATACACTGCCCTTAGACACGACATCTCCACTGCCTCCAGCCTCCTCCTCACTGCAGCATTTATAACCCATGCTTCACACCCATATAAGTGTGTTGGTACCACTATAATACAAAATATAAAAAAAAAAAAAAAATAGGTGAGGTGTTCTGTCAGGGGTAAATGAGGAGTCCAGTCATGGTGGGCAGAGTGTTGGGTGAGGTCTGGGCTGAGGGTTAGGTCCAGGTAATCTGTGCTTCCTGTGATGCTCCAAATTATCTTTGAAAAAAAAAAAAAAAAATGGAACGGTTCATTTCAAAGTCAAACCCTATCTAAAGTACACTATACCATTTTTTCTTAGACTGCCATTCACAACAATTGATTAACACCTATTTATTGCTAGGCAAACAAAGGCAGCATGTGAAAAGAAATTTGCCCATAGACCAAAGTCACCAAAGATCGAACCAGGGTTTTTCAGTTGTCAGTCGAAGGCCCTACCACTGGAGATCATTTTTTATATTGTTCCAAAAATTATGCTGCTCATTTTATTCTGAAATGTATGAAATGTAATGGCAAGAGATATGAAAATATTACAGCAGCTTACCTTAATATTTGCATCAACAGCATCACAGGTTTTACAAACAGCATCTCGGTATGTTTCAACACAATCCACAGTCAGAGCTGAAATCTATAAATTAGTTTTTGAATGAATAATTTCCAATATTAAGGAATATCATGCCATCATATCTTAAGTCATTTTCTGTTTGCATTTGTTATACAGTAAACTAGATACAAAACAACCAAATAAAAAAAAAAGGCCTCATAATTACACTATGGAGAGTCCCAGTGAGATTTTCAATAAGTGTGTCAACAGATGTAGCAATATGCCTGGCATGTGTCTCAATATCATTGATAATGGTTGGATCTATAGGTGGCACTTGAGGGGCTAGTGCTGTCCGTAACAAACTTGGGGTCGAGCTTCGGGATCCAGGGAAGGATGCCAATGCTGAAACAATTATGAGAAGCCTAACTAACAAGTTAAGGCTTGGCAAACTTATAATCAAGATTTTCCCCATAAAAGTGATAAATTGAATCAGAAAGTTTTATAAAAAGTTTAGCAGTGGTGTGTACTAAGGAATTTCCAAAACTGATTACTTACATCTTAGAGATTTTAAAGTGCTGAAATTAAAAGATCATATCCCACTTACAAAAAGATTCTGTGGTTAATAATTTAATTTTTATTAACAAACTGTATATCCAAACCTTTCAATAAAACTTCATCACTAATAAATATTCTGATTATTTAAGAAGAATGTAGATACCATTTTTCTTATTAATCCTTCCACTGGCTGTCACAAAGAACTACATCAATGAGGCCAGGGTCCACTCATGTAGTTCCACAACATGAGCTCAGCTCACTCAGATAAGCTGTGAGCAGTAAATTATGACCTAGATATGAGAGAATGGTTCTGTGCGGTGTGTGTGAGCTATACAAAAAAAAAAAAAAACCTGGTGGACCATGATAGAAAATACAAAACTGTGACCAAGTGTATGAATTAAAATAGCGACGTTGAGGGGTTTTATGGCTTTACAGTAGTCCCCCCCCCCATATCCATGAAGCATATGTTCCAAGACCTACCTTGGATACCCAAAACCATGGATAGTAGCAAACCCTATACAGTGGACCCCCAGATTTCGTACTGCTCCCAACTCGAACAATTATGTAAGTGTATTTTTGCAAGTGCTTTTGTAAGTGTATTTTTTGGGGGTCTGAAATGGACTAATCTAATTTACATTCGTCCTTATGGGAACAAATTCGTTCGAACAGCCTTCTGGAAAGAATTATTGATGAAATCCGAGGGTCCACTGTACATATACAGCGGAACCTCGGTTTTCGTTTGCCTCTGTTTTTGTCGCTGTAGAGTCTCTGAGAGATATTTCAAGTGTTTGTTTATTTCTATTATATTAATGTACATTTATAAGGTCTTGTCGCCATTGCCCAGCGGTGAGAGGAGCGACTCTCATTGCTGAGGTCCAGGGAATAAACCCTGGACTTTAATATAAACAAATTTAGGTCCAGGGAATAAACCCTGGACTTTATTATAAAAAAATTTTGGTAGGTAGTAGGTTGGTAGACAGCAACCACCCAGGGAGGTACTACCATCTTGCCAGGTGACTGTGAAACAGAAACCTGAAACTGTTTTACATGATGGTAGGATTGCTGGTGTCTTTTTTCTGTCTCATAAACATGCAAGATTTCAGGTACGTCTTGCTACTTCTACTTACACTTAGGTCACACTACGCAAACATGTACACGTTTATGTATACACACTCAATCTGAGTTTTCTTTGATTTTATCTTAATAGTTCTTGTTCTTATTGCTTTTCCTTTCATATCCATGGGGAAGTGGAATAAGAATCTTTCCTCCATAAGCCATGCGTGTTGTAAAAGTCAACTAAAAATGCCGGGAACAATGGGCTAGTAACCCCTTTTCCTGTATAGCTTACTAAAAAGAAGAAGAAGAAAACCGTCAAAGTGGGATGTTTGAATGTGCGTGGATGTTGTGCGAATGATAAGAAAGAGATGATTGTAGATGTTATGAATGAAAAGAAGCTGGATGTCCTGGCTTTAAATGAGACAAAGCTGAAGGGGGTAGGAGAGTTTCAGTGGGGAGAAATAAATGGGATTAGATCAGGGGTTTCAAATAGAGTTAGAGCTAAAGAAGGAGTGGCAATAATGTTGAATAATCAGTTATGGCAGGTAAAGAAGGAATATAAATGTATAAATTCAAGGATTATGTGGAGTAAAATAAAGGTTGGATGTGAAAAGTGGGTTACAGTAAGTGTTTATGCACCTGGAGAAGAGAGAAGTGTAGAGGAGAGAGAGAGATTTTGGGAAATGTTGAGTGAGTGTGTGGGGAGTTTTGAACCAAGTGAGAGAGTAATTGTGGTTGGGGATCTTAATGCTAAAGTGGGTAAAAATGTTGTGGAGGGAGTAGTAGGTAAATTTGGGGTGCTAGGGTAAATGTAAATGGGGAACCATTAATTGAGCTATGTGTAGAAAGAGGTTTGGTAATAAGTAATACATATTTTATGAAAAAGAGGATAAATAAATATACAAGGTATGATATAGCACGTAAGGAAAGTAGTTTGTTGGATTATGTTTTGGTGGATAAAAGGTTGATGAGTAGGCTACAGGATGTACATGTTTATAGAGGGGGAACGGATATATCAGATCATTATTTGGTTGTAGCTACAGTTAGAGTAAAAGGTAGATGGGACAAAAAGAAAATGGCAACAGCAAGTAAGAGAGAGGTAAAAGTGTATAAACTAAGGGAGGAGGAAGTTAGGGTGAGATATAAGCAACTATTGGCAGAAAGGTGGGCTAGTGCAAGTAGGAGTAGTGGGGGTTGAAGAGAGTTGGGATAGTTTTAAAAATGCAGTATTAGAATGTGGGGCAGAAGTTTGTGGCTATAGGAGGGTGGGTGCAGGAGGAAAGAGGAGTGAGTGGTGGAATGAAGAAGTAAAGGGTGTGATAAAAGAGAAAAAGGTAGCTTATGAGAGGCTTTTACAAAACAGAAGTGTTAATAGAAGAGCAGAGTATATGGAGAGTAAAAAAAAAGGTGAAGAGAGTGGTGAGAGAGTGCAAAAGAAGAGCGGATGAAAGAATGGGAGAGGCTCTGTCAAGAAATTTTGCTGAAAACAAGAAAAAATTTTGGAGTGAGATAAACAAGGTAAGAAAGCCTAGGGAACAAATGGATTTGTCAGTTAAAAACAGAGTAGGGGAGTTAGTAGATGGGGAGCTGGAGGTATTGGGTAGATGGCGGGAATATTTTGAGGAACTTTTAAATGTCGATGAAAAAGGGAGGCGGTAATTTCATGTACTGGCCAGAGAGGTACAACATCGTTTAGGAGTGAAGAAGAGCAGGATGTGAGTGTGGGGGAGGTGCGTGAGGCCTTACGTAGAATGAAAGGGGGTAAAGCAGCTGGAATTGACGGAATCATGGCAGAAATGTTAAAAGCAGGGAGGGATATAGTGCTGGAGTGGTTGGTATTTTTGTTTAATAAATGTATGAAAGAGGGGAAGGTACCTAGGGATTGGCAGAGAGCATGTATAGTTCCTTTATATAAAGGGAAGGGGATAAAAGAGAGTGTAAAAATTATAGGGGAATAAGTTTACTGAGTATACCAGGTAAAGTGTATGGCAGGGTTATTATTGAAAGAATTAGAGGTAAGACAGAGAGTAGAATTGCAGATGAGCAAGGAGGCTTTAGAGTGGGTAGGGGATGTGTAGATCAAGTGTTTACAGTGAAGCATATATGTGAACAGTATTTAGATAAAGGTAGAGAAGTTTTTATTGCATTTATGGATTTAGAAAAGGCATATGATAGAGTGGATAGGGGAGCAATGTGGCAAATGTTGCAAGTGTATGGAATAGGTAGTAAGTTACTGAAGGCTGTAAAGAGTTTTTATGAGGATAGTGAGGCTCAGGTTAGGGTGTGTTGGAGAGAGGGAGATTACTTTCCGGTAAAAGTAGGTCTTAGACAGGGATGTGTAATGTCACCATGGTTGTTTAATATATTTATAGATGGGGTTGTAAAAGAAGTAAATGCTAGGGTGTTGGGGAGAGGGGTGGGATTAAATTTTGGAGAATTAAATGCAAAATGGGAGTTGACACAGTTACTTTTTGCTGATGATACTGTGCTTATGGGAGATTCTAAAGATAAGTTGCAAAGGTTAGTGGACGAGTTTGGGAGAGTGTGTAAAGGTAGAAAGTTAAAAGTGAACATAGATAAGAGTAAGGTGATGAGGGTATCAAACGATTTAAATAAAGAAAAATTGGATATCACATTGGAGAGAGGGATTATGGAAGAAGTAAATGTTTTCAGATATTTGGGAGTTGATGTGTCAGCGGATGGGTTTATGAAGGATGAGGTTACCCATAGAATTGATGAAGGAAAAAAGGTGAGTGGCACGTTGAGGTATCTGTGGAGACAAAAAACGTTATCCATGGGGGCAAAGAAGGGAATGTACGAAAGTATAGTGGTACCAACACTCTTATATGGGTGTGAAGCATGGGTTGCAAATGCTGCAGTGAGGAGGAGGCTGGAGGCAGTGGAGATGTCCTGTCTAAGGGCAATGTGTGGTGTAAATATTATGCAGAAAATTCAGAATGTGGAAATTAGGAGAAGGTGTGGAGTTACTAAAAGTATTTGTCAGAGGGCTGAAGAGGGGCTGTTGAGGTGGTTTGGTCCTTTAGAGAGAATGGATCAAAGTAGAATGACTTGGAGAGCGTATAAATCTGTAGGGAAGGAAGGCGGGGTAGGGGTCGTCCTAGAAAAGGTTGGAGGAATGGGTAAAGGAGGTATTGTTGGCGAGGGCTTGGACTTCCAGCAAGCATGTGTGAGCGTGTTAGATAGGAGTGAATGGAGACGAATGGTTTTTGGGACATGACGATCTGTTGGTGTGTGAGCAGGGTAACATTTTGTGAAGGGATTCAGGGAAACCAGTTAATTGATTTAGTTGGACTTGAGTCCTGGAAATGGGAAGTACAATGCCTGCACTTTAAAGGAGGGGTCTGGGATAGTGACAGCTGGGAGGGACAATTCTCAGCTGTCGTATCTGAGCTCCTCTGCAAAGACAGTGATTATGTATGTGTGTGGTGAAAGTGTTGAATGATGATGAAAGTATTTTCTTTTTGGGGATTTTCTTTCTTTTTGGGTCACCCTGCCTCGGTGGGAGACAGCCGACTTGTTGAAAAAAAAAAAAAAACATTTATAAGGAACTGCTAAACCCATATAGGTCAGAATTCCTACACATGATGGTGCCCGTATATACAGTACAAGCGTAGTAATCATCACTGGCTTATACTGAAAATCAAGAATGTGTATAATGAATAAAAACTGCCTCAGCAGGCATATACAGACCACAGAGGAAAAAAGAAAACTAAATAAATTTATCTAGACAAGATAAACATACAACTTCAAATCTCCTGGACAACTTTTAAAACAATACTACTGACACTATACTGAAGTCAGAACATGAGAGTAAGATTGCAATATTCCAAGACTTACTTTTAGACCCTGGACTTGACACTGTACTGAAGTCAGAATGTGAGAGTAAGATTACAACACTCCAACACTTACTTTTAGACACTGGACTTGAAAGTTTTATTTTATTATGTAGATCATCTGCCACAAATGATATGATGTCTCCATGACGGGTGACCATTCCAGCACCCTGCAGGGCTGACTCTGCTTGATCTGGACTGCATCTCCCTACTTGAAGAGTCCAAGGTCGTCCCTAATCACAAATAATGAAATAATTAAAAATTTAATATACAACATTTAAGGAATTTCAATTGTATGCTTAAAGTTGCACTGCATCAAGCCATTGTTTTAATTACATTTTTATTGTACAATACTAAATAATATGGCAATAACTTTTAAAGAATATAAATACTTTCCTATTCAAATTAATACGGGTTATTTTTTACCTTCCACATGGTCTGCTGACTCTTTAATTAATGTTATGCCACAGAACCTACACAAAATGATCTTAACTAATAACCATATATTTCATTAAAGAACTGTAGTTAAATATAACTTCAGACAGTACCCAGTAACAACTAATGCTGAAACTTTTAGTGTATCAATATTTATTCTTTTGAGTTATCAGCTACACAAAAAGTCATATTTCAACACAGTAGTGCAATATCTAGTACAGTGCTTCTCAACTACTTGCCATCTAATTCACTATCACATGTTTTATGTCCCATAAAGAATTCATATATTCTAGAACTCAAGATACATTTGCACAAGTTCAGCAATCAAAAATAGTTACTAATGTTTTATGGTTTAAGAATCAACCATTGAGAAGAGATAGCACAACACATGAATGTATGATTTAAATTAAAGGTGACCCTTACTTTATGCTCTAGATGCATTTCAGGCTCATGGCAGCTGTACGAAGTTCAACGGGGCCATGAACATTTAAATCCTCATTATAAAAGCAGCTTTCAATACACCTTGCATACTGAATGTATATATGTACATTGTGAATGTATATCACGTATGCAGACTTAGCAATAGAAACAGGTCCTCACACAATAACATATTCACAAAAGAAATCTACATAGAGCAAAAGAAAAATACTATACAGTGGTCCCTCGGTTTTCGCCGAAAATTCGTTCCAGAATTCTGCGCAAGTGCCATTACCGAACGAATTTACTTCCTTAAGAAATAATGTCACGTAGGTTAGTCTATTTCAGACCTCCAAAAATACACTTGCAACAGCACTTACGAAAATACACTTACATAAATGTTCGAGTCTGGAGATGCACGAAAACCAAGGGACCACTGTATATTCAAACAATTTTATGGCTAATGTTGTAATGCATCAAGCTTTTTTCTTTAATTCTTTATTTTTTCAACACTGAGTCTTGAATATATGAGTAAAAGTTCTTTTTAACACACAGGCCATTTCCCACAGAGGCAGGGCAACCCAAAAAAGAAGAAAAACTTTCATCATCCCTCACTCCATCAGTTTTGCCAGATGCATGCCAATACTGCAGTTTAAAAACTACAACATATCTCCACCCCTCCTTCAGAGTGCAGGCACTGTACTTCTCACCTCCAGGGCTCAAGTCTGGCTAACCGGTTTCCCCTGAATCCCTTCATAAATGTTACTTTGTTCACACTCCAACAGCATGTCAATTCATAAAAACCATTTACCTCCACTAGCTCCTATCTACCATACTCATGCACGCATAAAGTCCAAGCCCCTCACACACAAACCCTACTTTAACCCCTCCCTCCAACCTTTCCTAGGGTGACCCATACCCTGCTGTGAGGGAAAAGTAGTGTAAATAGGGTTTCAGTTGTTCAGTCAGCCGGGAGTATTGTTAATGAGTTACAGCCCGCACTACCATCTAGCGGGCTGGGGCAAAACTCTTGTTCCCGGGTGTCTGTTGAGGGTTTTTACTTTCTACTCCTGGTAGTATGACTCTTACCTGGTGTCGGTTGGGGAGTGGAAAGTCACTTCACCTTCACTCTTCTCTGGATCAGGTAAGGCGAACTACCAGGAGTATTTCTTGTGTTTGATTACCATGTTTTCTTCGGTTACCAGTAGTGACTTGGACATTATGGAACACCTTTTTCTATCTTAAATGTTTTACAAGCCTATGGTAACCAGAATATTTTCTTTATCATCAGCTCTGCTCCTGGACTGGTTTCCCAGGATAGACGCTAGACGAGTGAGCAAGATTTCCTTGGACTTACGGGAATTCACGTCAACTCCTCTGAGTCAAGTTCTGTAACTTGCGTGCATTAGAGGGTGTTGTGTTTGGAATCTCACCTTTTGACACCTGCAGTGTGGTGCTCCAACTCCTTGGTCGCAGGAGATAATAACATCGGAGACTTACCATCTACTCCGCAGTCTTAACATCAACCTGGAGGAGACCAACATCATTTCTCCAACATCTGGTCATTGTATACTCCTGATTCACCAACAGACCAGAACCACAACGGTCATTCTTTTTTTTTTATTTATTTAATTTTAAGTAAAATCCAATAAAACCCATCTTTACTTAATATCCTCTGCTTATTTATTTATCATTAATTTTTCCATCAATTTTTTGTTCAGGTGGAAGGCGTTCCCCTGACAATGGCGACCTTGCCAGGATAGGACTCTGGATGCAACAGCTTTTGATGGTTCACCTGGTTGTGAGTATTACATTTAAGGTTGAAAGGGGTGAGTTTGTTAAGGTGTCAAGTCATTATTGGTAGTCCTGAGGACTTGCCTGTGTTTTGGTTCTTAGGTTAGGTTTAGAGGTTTACCCAAATTTTGTGGACCTGGGGAACTTCCATAATAACTTCTCCTGTATGAATCGTGTTTGTTTATCAAGTGAAGGCTGTTGAGCCCACTAGAGTACTTCCAAGTTGAAAATAGTTTTTCATTTTCTTCTTTGGAAAGTGTAGAAATTGTGCGGACGAGGTCCCTCTTTTGAAACAGTCGTTTCAGTTGTTACTTTAAGATAGAATTGTTTGGTTTGTATTACATTTCTTACTATGGAGTCGTTAGATTTCTGGTTAAGGGCTGGAAAAGACATGGGATTTACAGGCCAGAATCTTGATAGTTATATTACCGCTAAAATGGCTATAGAAGAGAAAAAGGAACAGGAAAGACTAGCTCGAGAAGAGAAAAAGGAACAGGAAAGGATTGCTCGTGAGGACAAAAGAGAACAGGAAAGGGTTGCTAGAGAAGACAGAGTTCAGGCAAGGGAAGTGGCTTTCAAAATGAAAGAGGTGGAAGAAAAAGCAAAGCAGAGAGAGTTAGAACAGTTAAGGTTGGAATTGGAAGCCAAGAAGGTAGAGCTAACTAAGCATAAAATAGATGAAGGGGTACTAGAATACCCTACCCATGAATCTAATATTAGGATGCCTCAAATACCACCTTTCACAGAGCAGGATGACATCGTGGCATATATCACCAGATTCGAGAACACTGCCACACTCTGTGAGTGGCCCTCAGATTCTTGGACTACAAGGCTTGGATTACTTCTATCAGGTACTTCTTTAAACGTATATTCCACCTTACCAGCTGACGTAATCACTGATTATCCTCTACTTAAGAAAGCTATCTTACAGGCTTTCAAGAAAACCACCCATCATTACAGGTCTGAGTTTCGGCACACTAAAATATCCCCCAATCAGAATTACATGCAGTATCTGACAACACTTTTCAGATTGTTTGATTGTTGGATTGATAGTGCCGAAGTCGATCATGACTTTACTTCATTACGTGACCTGATGGTAAGAGACCAATTCCTTTCCTCGGTTAACTCTGACTTGCGTATCTTTATTAAAGAACGAGACGTTCACACTGCTTCGGAAATGGCAAAAGCCGCTGATATTTATGCTTGCGCTCATAATAACTACCCTAAGGAGCGAGATAAATGTAAATCTGTGTCATCTAAGCAATCTGAGGGAAACAAACCCTCTGACTTTAAGAATTCGCCGGCATTTACACTAAGATGTTTTAATTGTAATGAATTAGGACATCGATGGCCAGAGTGTCCAAAAGGAAAGGGTGAAAGTATAGGAATGTGCTTCACCCAATCTAATGTTAGTGCACCTTTAAGTGATGGTACCGTAAATGGCATTAATGTTCCCACCATTCTTAGAGATACTGGTTGTTCTTGTATTATAGTCTCAAGTAAACTCTTTCCTAACTTAGATTCAACTCGGTATAAAAGTACTAAATTAACTGACTACTTAGGAAGAAGTGATGTGTTTCCTACTCTCAAATGTTTTATTAACTGCAAATGGTTTACTGGTTGGGTAGAAGCAGTGGTGGCCCCAATAACTTCATGTTCTGTTTTGGTTGGGAACATAAAGGGGCTACCTTCCCATCCAAATTAGACTGTGTAAGGTTTTCAAACAATTCCGGAAAAGAGGTTAAACATAATACTTATGTTTCTTCCCTAGAATCTCCAGAAGTGATTAATCAGGATAACTCAACTCAGAGTTCGGATAATCGCGAAGCTCCTGGAAAAACCTTAGAGAAGCAGTCATCTAAACCAATCTGCACAGAAACTGATGAAATACCACAGGTGACTGAATCTTCCCCACAATGGAACGCGGTTAACGTCCTTACCAGAGCTCAATGTAAGGTAAAACCAATCCATCCTTTAGTTCTTTCCAAAGGAAAACCTATTGAGCTGTCACACCTAGATTTGGAAGGTCTCCAGAAGACTTGTCCTTCCTTAGAGGAAACCCATAAGCTAGCATTGAGTGGCAATGTAATTAAAAGAATAAACCTTACGTATAAATTCGAGTTCAAAAATAATCTTCTATACAAGACTATAGTGACCACTGACAATCCCAATGATGTGGGAAGAAGTCTATTAGTCATTCCTAGGGATTGTCGTGAGACTATTTTGAAAAGTACTCATGAACGAGCAATATTTGGCCATTTTACACGTCGGAAGACCTTGGATAAGATCAGAAATTTATATTTCTGGCCGGGGATGTCCTCTGACGTTTATAAATTCTGTCGAGCATGTTCAATTTGTCTACCTTTCATACAAAAAGGTAGAACTAAGAATCCCAGGATTTTCAAGAAATCCAGTGAACTATTTGATAGTTCAGTTACAGATACTCCTCAGTGGAGAAGAAATGTTATTCCACAGTACAATCCTAAAAGTTTAAAGTTTTATACACCGGCTCTTGTACTCACTTTTCAGATTGGCGGAGCCGAGGTTATATCTAGTACTTTTCCCTCTGGTTAGTTAACTTATTTGCCTCCGACCATAAGTTTTGGAAGGGGGGTATTGTGAGGGAAAAGTAGTGTAAATAGGGTTACGGTTGTTCAGTCAGCCGGGAGTATTGTTAATGAGTTACAGCCCGCACTACCATCTAGCGGGCTTTGGCAAAACTCTTGTTCCCGGGTGTCTGTTGAGGGTTTTTACTTTCTACTCCTGGTAGTATGACTTTTACCTGGTGTCGGTTGGGGAGTGGAAAGTCACTTCACCTTCACCCTTCTCTGGATCAGGTAAGGCAAACTACCAGAAGTATTTCTTGTGTTTGATTACCATGTTTTCTTCGGTTACCAGTAGTGACTTGGACATTATGGAACACCTTTTTCTATCTTAAATGTTTTACAAGCCTATGGTAACCAGAATATTTTCTTTATCATCAGCTCTGCTCCTGGACTGGTTTCCCAGGATAGACACTAGACGAGTGAGCAAGATTTCCTTGGACTTACGGGAATTCACGTCAACTCCTCTGAGTCAAGTTCTGTAACTTGCGTGCATTAGAGGGTGTTGTGTTTGGAATCTCACCTTTTGACACCTGCAGTGTGGTGCTCCAACTCCTTGGTCGCAGGAGATAATAACATCGGAGACTTACCATCTACTCCGCAGTCTTAACATCAACCTGGAGGAGACCAACATCATTTCTCCAACATCTGGTCATTGTATACTCCTGATTCACCAACAGACCAGAACCACAACGGCATTCTTTTTTTTTATTTATTTAATTTTAAGTAAAATCCAATAAAACCCATCTTTACTTAATATCCTCTGTTTATTTATTTATCATTTATTTTTCCATCAATTTTTTGTTCAGGTGGAAGGCGTTCCCCTGACACTGCCTACCTTCCACTACAGATTTATATGCCCTCAAGTCATTCTATTTTATTCAATCCTCTCTAAATATTCGAACTACCTCAAAAAGCCTCTAGATAATAATTTTAATAATCCAGCACAGCATTCTAATCTCAAAGCTACGGATTTTCTGCATAATATTCACACCACACATTGCCTTTAGGCACAAGATCTCCACTGCCTCCAGCCTTTTCCTTGTTGCAACATTCACTACCCATGCTTCACACCCATATAAGAGCATTGGTATACCTGGAGAGGGTTTAGGGGGGTCAATGCCCCCGCAGCCTGGTCTGTGACCAGGCTTTGTTTTGTTTGGTATACTAATTAACTGTCAGGATCACATTAAGGTAAGGTGTTTTTTAACAGTAGCTTTGAAGTGGTTGGCAGACAGGGAACATATGGAATCTTCAAGCAGAGAGTTTCAGATTTTAGGTCCTTTTATGGCACTGAGTTTTTACACAAGCTGAGTTGAACATGGGAAATATCGTAGAGATTTTTGTATCTGGTATCATGCCTATTAGTTCTATTGCAGCTATCAAAAAAAAGAGCTTTAGGACAGGATTAATATTAGAATTGATTGTCCAGTATACACAGTATGCACAGAAGTATGAGTGAATTTTATGTAGTACAGTGGACCCCTGGTTTACGTAATTAATTCGTTCCAGAATGCTGTTCAAGTGCCGTTACCAAACGAATTTATTCCCATAAGGAATAATGTAAATTAGATTAGTCCTTTTAGACCCCAAAAATACACTTACAAAAGCACTTACAAAAATACTCTTACATGATTGTTTGAGTTTGGAGCAGTACATAAACCGGGGGTCCACTGTACATAGAAATCGAATGCCTCCCAACTCGACCTATTATGTAAGTTTATTATTGTAAGTGCTTTTGTAAGTGTATTTTCGGGGGTCTGAAATGGACTAAATCTAATTTACATTATTCCTTATGGGAACAAATTCATTCGTTAACGGCACCCGAACAGCATTCTGGAACGAATTATGGCCAATAACCAGGGATCCACTGTAAGTTTAACTTCCTCCGTAAGTGACTAAAATACCAGGAGCAATGGGCTAGTAACCCCTTCTCCTATATAAATTACTAAATGTAAAAAGAAAAACTTTGTTTCTTCTTTCGGGTCACCCTGTCTTGGTGGGAGACGGCCACTGTGCTAAAAACAATAAATAATAAGTTTAAACTTTTGAAGAATGGAGGAGTGTGTTGCATGGCACTAGACTGGGTGATCATTTGCACAGCTGCTTTTTGTTGAGTTATTGTTGGTTTTTGGATTATTTGCTATTGTGGATCCCTAGGCACATGTAGGAGAGGTGTAGTATAATGTAAGTAGTGCTTTTTGAGGTACATAGTAATGTATCATGGAGAGGATGCCAAATGATTTGGATACCTTTTTTTTTGTTGTGCTGAATGTGGGTGTTGAATTTCAAGTTGCTGTTGAGGTACAGACCTAAGAATTTTCCTTTGTTTTATCTTGCAATGAGAGAACCATTAATCATAACATTTAGTTGGACATTTGCAACTCTGTTCCCAAACTCCAAGTAGAAGATCTTATCAATGTTAAGAGTGATTTTGTTGGTAGTCAACCATGTAGATATACACAGGAGCTCCTCAATGACAATGTTACTGAGAAAGTAAGGATTTGTGTGGGGGATGACAAAAGTTGTGTTGTCTGCAAATAGAACAGGTTTAAGTTGTTGAGATGCATTTGGAAGATCACTGATGTATATAAGGAAAAGAAGAGGACCAAAACACTGCCTTGGGGTACCCTTATGTCAACAGGTCCTGCTGATGAAGTTATGCCCTTGATGGAGACATATTGGTGTTTGTTGTTAAAGTCAGTCTTTAGGTATGCAAGTGCATGGACTCTGATACCATAGTGTTTTAGATAAGATGCAGGTTGCTGTGGTCTACTGAATCAAAAGCTTTCCCAAGGTCTATAAAGAGGCCTAATGGGTATTCATTATTTTCAAGAGCTGCAAAAAGTAAGTCAAGCAATATTATAATAGCATGGTTTGTGCTTTTATTTGGCATAAAACCAAACTGGCTAGGGTTGAGCACACTGAGTGAGACTAGGAAAGAGTACAGGCCACGGTGCCTCGTGGCCTGATCGCTAACGCTCTCGCTTCACATGGTGAGGGTCTGCGTTTGATTCCCAGTGAGGGTAGAAACATCGGGACGTGTTTCTTCACACCGGTTGTCTATGTTCACCCATCAGTAAAATGGGTACCTAGGAGTTAGTCAACTGCTGTAGGTCGCATCCTGGGACAAGGACCTAATTTGCCCGAAATGCTCAGCATAACAAGCGGCTTTCTATATACAGTAGTTACCATTTTGTCCTAGGCACATGTCGATTAGACACTAGGCCTGTTGTATATGTGTGTGTATATGTGTGTGTGCATGTCGTGTGTGTGTGTGTTAGTTACCATTTTGTCCTAGGCACATGTCAATTAGACACTAGGCCTGTTGTATATGTGTGTGTGTATGTGTATGTAAGGAAACACTTCGAAATGTTTCTGCCCCACCGGGAATTGAACCCGGCCCCTCCGTGCGTGAAGCAAGAGCTTTACCCACTAGGCCACCGGGGGCGTGTACGTACGTCACTGATGTCAGCTAGGCCTGTATACCCTGTACATGTACTTGTATTAAATGAGTGTGGGGGAGGTGCGTGAGGCATTATGTAGAATGAAAGGGGGTAAAGCAGCTGAAACTGACGGGACCATGACAGAAATGTTAAAAGCAGGGGGATATATAGTGTTGGAGTGGTTGGTATTTTTGTTTAATACGTAAATGTATGAAAGAGGGGAAGGTACCTAGGGATTGGCAGAGAGCATGTATAGTTCCTTTATATAAAGGGAAGGGGGATAAAAGAGATTGTAAGAATTATAAGGGAATAAGTTTACTGAGTTCTAGGTAGTAGGTTGGTAGACAGCAACAGCCCAGGGAGGTACTACCGTCCTGCCAAGTGAGTGTAAAACGAAAGCCTGTAATTGTTTTACATGATGGTAGGATTGCTGGTGTCTTTTTTCTGTCTCATGAACATGCAAGATTTCAGGTACATCTTGCTACTTCTACTTACACTTGGGTCACGCTACACATTCATGTACAAGCATATATATACACACCCCTCTGGGTTTTCTTCTATTTTCTTACTAGTTCTTATTCTTATCCATGGGGAAGTGGAACAGAATTCTTCCTCCGTAAGCCATGCGTGTCGTACGAGGCGACTAAAATGCCAGGAGCAAGGGGCTAGTAACCCCTTCTCCTGAATATACATATTACTAAATGTAAAAGGAGACACTTTCGTTTTTCCTTTTGGGCTACCCTGCCTCGGTGGGAAACGGCCGACGTGTTGAAAGAAGAAGTTTACTGAGTATACCAGGTAAAGTGTATGGCAGGGTTATTATTGAAAGAATTAGAGGTAAGACAGAGAGTAGGATTGCAGATGAGCAAGGAGGTTTTAGAGTGGGTAGGGGATATGTAGATCAAGTGTTTACAGTTAAGCATATATGTGAATAGTATTTAGATAAAGGTAGAGAAGTTTTTATTGCATTTATGGATTTAGAAAAGGCATATGATAGAGTGGATAGGGGAGCAATGTGGCAAATGTTGCAAGTGTATGGAATAGGTAGTAAGTTATTGAAGACTGTAAAGAGTTTTTATGAGGATAGTGAGGCTCAGGTTAGGGTGTGTAGGAGAGAGGGAGATTACTTCCCGGTAAAAGTAGGTCTTAGACAGGGATGTGTAATGTCACCATGGTTGTTTAATATATTTATAGATGGGGTTGTAAAAGAAGTAAATGCTAGGGTGTTGGGGAGAGGGGTGGGATTAAATTATGGGGAATTAAATGCAAAATGGGAGTTGACACAGTTACTTTTTGCTGATGATACTGTGCTTATGGGAGATTCTAAAGAAAAGTTGCAAAGGTTAGTGGACGAGTTTGGGAGGGTGTGTAAAGGAAGAAAGTTGAAAGTGAACATAGATAAGAGTAAGGTGATGAGGATATCAAACGATTTAAATAAAGAAAAATTGGATATCACATTGGAGAGAAGGATTATGGATGAAGTAAATGTTTTCAGATATTTGGGAGTTGACGTGTCAGCAGATGGGTTTATGAAGGATGAGGTTAACCATAGAATTGATGAAGGAAAAAAAAGGTGAGTGGTGCGTTGAGGTATCTGTGGAGACAAAAAATGTTATCCATGGAGGCAAAGAAGGGAATGTACGAAAGTATAGTGGTACCAACACTCTTATATGGGTGTGAAGCATGGGTTGCAAATGCTGCAGCGAGGAGGAGGCTGGAGGCAGTTGAGATGTCCTGTCTAAGGGCAATGTGTGGTGTAAATATTATGCAGAAAATTCAGAATGTAACTCCACACCTTCTCCTAATGTGGAAATTAGGAGAAGGTGTGGAGTTACTAAAAGTATTTGTCAGAGGGCTGAAGAGGGGTTGTTGAGGTGGTTTGGTCATTTAGAGAGAATGGATCAAAGTAGAATGACTTGGAGAGCGTATAAATCTGTAGGGTGAGGAAGGCGGGGTAGGGGTCGTCCTAGAAAAGGTTGGAGGGAGGGGGTAAAGGAGGTTTTGTGGGCGAGGGGCTTTGATTTCCAGCATGTGTGAGCGTGTTAGATAGGAGTGAATGGAGACGAATGGTTTTTGGGACCTGACGAGCTGTTGGAGTGTGAGCGGGGTAACATTTTGTGAAGGGATTCAGGGAAACCAGTTAATTGATTTAGTTGGACTTGAGTCCTGGAAATGGGAAGTACAATGCCTGCACTTTAAAGGAGGGGTCTGAGATAGTGACAGCTGAGAGGAAATATTCTCAGCTGTCGTATCTGAACGCCTCTGCAAAGACAGTGATTATGTATGAGTGTGGTGAAAGTGTTGAATGAAGATGAAAGTATTTTCTTTTTGGGGATTTTCTTTCTTTTTGGGTCACCCTGCCTCGGTGGGTGACGGCCGACTTGTTGAAAAAAAAAAAAATTATGCTGGTAGGGTCTCCTTTATGTATTGGGGTAATGCTTGCTATCTTGAGCATTGTCGGGAATGTGCTGGTTTCTAATGATTTGTTGAACAATATAGCAATGGTGGGTGGTTACATATAAATTCCTAAAATACACCATTAGGGTTTTTCATATGAGCACACATTCAATATATAGTACTAAGGTACTTAAGGTAGGGTGACACAAAGTAAACTCATTCACTATCACTCATTTAACAGTTGTCTTTCCAGAGATGTATGGACTTCACAATTTAAATGACCCTACAGACCACAAACTCCCTACCCATTCATAAAGAATGCAAAGATGGTTAACTGTAGTTATATTGAGAAAAGTATCCCTGGTAATTATGAGTCACCTGGCTGTCATTTGGTGAGAATTCTGCCCCATATTCTGGAGCTTCTCCTAGAGAATCATCATGAGCCATAAAAGCAGTGAGACGCTCCTGAGTGAGGAAAGCTTGAATAGGGTCCATGCTAGAACACACAGGAGTAATGGCATCCATCTGAGAAGGGATAATAATTTGTAAATATACCACTACTTTCAGTGTGCTTTATTAAAGTACTAATGAAAATGAACAAAAATAATTATTCTGTATTACTCTAATAAAATTACATTTAAAAATTCTTGAGTACTCATATTTTGAGTACTACAGTATTTTATTTTATGTAACATCCTCAACACTTGTAATGGATCTTTCTTAAGCATGAAGTTAGTATTATCATTGAAAGACAGATATTCTTCTCCACTCGTCTAATCTACCAGCTCTCCTTCACTATCTAATACAGTGGACCCTCGGTTAACGAATACCCCGGAAATCGTGCAATTATGTAAGTATAATTTTGTAAGTTCTTGTGGAAGTGTATTTTTGGGGGTCTGAAATAGACTAACCTACGTGAAATTTTTCCTTAAGGGAGTAAATTCGTTCGGTAATGGCACTTGAGCAGACTTCAGGAGTGAAGTTTTTACGAAACTCGGGGGTCCACTGTATTCATGTGATCCACAATCTTCCTGCATAAAGACTTTACTCCAACTGTATCTCATAAGCTGGAAATAATATTTCTAAATGAAGATTACTTCTCACCTCATCTCTAACCACATCATCCTTCTCTTCTAGCTGTTCATTTTCTTCAGCAATGCGCTGTCCCAGCATTGGTCGTTCCAAGATTTCTGAATAGGAGCCAGTCATTGTCTGCAACTTTAGGAATTACACTTGTATTATACAGTAATGTACAGTGTTGTATGATGATGTATATTACCATATTTGTCAAAAACTTTTCATTTCCAAACAATACATTATTACATTAAAATATTTTAGTGATTTACAACTGGTTATGGTATAAAGCCAAAAGGTCTTGACAACAGCATTTCATGAACTAAAACAAATTTTAACAACAATAATAATAATAATAATAACGATATAAAAAATTATTATATTCAATGGAGCAGAATTAAAACTGAAATTGATACAAGATCAATATTACAAAACTTCCCTTGATGGTGATTAGTAAATAAAGCAAAAATTTAAAGTTGTTCTGCCAAATAAATAGCTATATATCAAGCAATTTGGTAAAAACAACAAAACCCAACATAACCTAACAAAATTCAACATAACCTAACACAACCCAACATAGCCTCACTCTACCCAACATAACCTAACAACCCAACATAACCTAACAACCTAATGTAACCCAGCATAACCTAATATAACCTAGCATAACTGCACTTAACCTGTTCCAATAAAGGTAGAACTAGAACTGGAGTGTCTTTGTTTATATTTGATGTGATTGGCAGGATGCACTGGCCGGCTCAAATACTATCTGTTGATTGGCCTGGACACAGCACACAAGCCAAAATAAAAGTATTATTTTTGCTAATACAGGTTGGCCATCACTAATCCGGCAACCAGTAATCTGGTTCCATCAGTAATCCGGCACTAATTTTGGTTGGCATAATTTCAAATTTCTGGGGTCGCCACACCAACCTGCCGCTACTGCTTGGTGGCACTACTTACTGCATAAGTCATTCCAATTTCTTTTTCTCCATTTACAGTGATACCTTACATATCCGGCCTGCCATTATCCGAACCTTGCCAATATCCGAACAGACCCTGGGAAAGGGCAAAATTCTAAAATTACCGAAACATCTGAACAGCCATTCAGATGGCAAGGCAAAACAGCCTAGGTGCTTGCAGGTTTGTATGGATGCCCTGCCAGTGCATTACGACCACTCCATGAAGGCTTGGTTCACAGCAAGAATTTTCAAGGATTGGTTTTTCAACTCTGCAGTGCCTGAGATCACCCGCTACCAGACCAAGGCCCTGAAAATAAGCCGAGACCGTGCTAAGGTCCTCTTGTCACCAAATACCACTTCACTCATCCAACCCATGGATCAGGGTGTGATTGTGGCCTTTAACCCTTAAACTGTCCACATGTAGCGCTCCGAATATTTTGAAAAAAAAAAAAATCGTTTTTTTTTTTAAATGAAGAGCGCATTTTTATAAATGTTATAGGATAAAAAAAAATTTAGGGCCAGTACTTACCAAGATATAAGCCCATGAAGTTGGTGCTAAATGATGAGGTGCCGGCAACATGGAGCACTGCCGCTTGCAGAAGTAATAAACATTTATCTTTTTTTTCCAAATCCTTTCTATTTTGTTGTTGTTTTCATGTTATGATAATAATGTTTTGTTTCAGATCTTTTGATTTCATAGCCAATTCTTGTTGAGACACAAATGTTTGGTACTGAATTAGTAATCATACTGTCACAAATACACATGTTCACACTGACAGATGAATTTGTACAGCCCCGGTGGCCTGGTGGCTAAAGCTCTCGCTTCACGCACGGAGGGCCCGGGTTCGATTCCTGGCAGGGCGGAAACATTTTGAAGTGTTTCCTTACACACACACACACACGCCCCGATGGCATGGTGGCTAGCGCTCTTGCTTCACGCACAGAGGGCCCGGGTTCAATTCCCGGAGGGGCCGAAACATTTTGAAGTGTTTCCTTACACACACACACACACACACACACACACACACACATATACAACAGGCCTAGTGTCTAATCGACATGTGCCTAGGACAAAATGGTAACTAACCTGGTTCAATCACATACTATTGTTTACATATACAGTGGACCCCCGGAAATCGGCCGTAATCCGTTCCAGGAGCTAGGCCTAAAATTGAACTGGCCGATATCTGAACCATTATTTCCCCTAAGAAATAATGTAAATACAATTAATCCATTACAGACACCCAAAAAATATTCACAAAAAATACATTTTTTAACCCTTAAACGGTCCAAACGTATATATACGTTAGTACTGCTACAGCCCCAAATGTATATATACGTTTTTATTTATCCTGCCTCCAAATTTAACATGATTGGCCTGAGATGCCTGGTCACCATAGAATGGGTCTTAACACTCGGTGTGCACCAGCTAGAGCAAACAGCGTGGCAAACACCAAGGATTCACTGATGTCATGTCACATTAACACTCCCCTTTTAAGTGGAAAGTGATGTCGGTAGGCTGGCCGGCTGCCTGGCCACCTGGCTGGCCAGCAGCTGGTTGGCCACCTGGCTGGTCAGCAGCTGGCTGGTCAGCTGGGTACCTGATTGGCTGTCTATCTCTGTCTGTCTGTCTGTCTGTATCTATCTGTCTCTATCTGGCTCTATCTCACAGGAACACATATGCAAATACAATTATAGTGTAAATTACCTAGGATAACTAAAAAAATCAAGACAAAGTGATATAATGTGTGATCTTCCCAATGTATCACAACACTTGAAACCAATACTCTTTGCTGACGATACAACTTATGTCATCTCCCACACAAACCTTGCCACGCTTAATACCATTGTTAACGAATAAACTTACACTCAACACTGATAAGACCTTCTATATTAAGTTTGGCAACAGAACAGATGATCCACAATTAAACATTAAGATCAACTCTACACCTATTGCTAGACATAACGAGGGCAAGTTCCTGGGCCTTCACCTTGACAGCAGCCTGAAATTCAGCACCCATATCCAACACATAACAAAGAAAGTGTCCAAAACTGTGGGGATCCTCTCTAAGATACGGTATTATGTACCACAATCAGCCCTACTCACACTATACTACTCACTCATCTATCCCTACCTCACATATGCCATTTGTGCATGGGGATCAACAGCAATTACCCACCTAAAGCCAATAATAACCCAACAAAAAGCCGCAGTAAGAATTATCACACAATCCAACGCTAGGCAGCACACACCCCCACTCTTCAAAGACCTAAACCTACTCACTGTCCAGAACATCCATACTTACTACTCTGCTATCTACATTTATAGAACCATTAATTCCAACTTTAACCCTGAGCTAAAACACTTTCTTGACAGTTGTGACAGGACCCATAGACATAATACCAGACATAAACATCTCTTTGACATTCCCCGTGTCCGACTAAATCTATACAAAAATTCAATGCGCATAAAAGGGCCTAAAATCTGGAACTCCCTGCCTGAAAACTCTAGAACTGCAGACACAACCTCCATTTTCAAAAGCACCGTTAAAAAACATCTTATCTCACTTACGCACCCAACCGGTAGTTAACCATACGAAAACTACTTTATCTTGCACATATCCACAGCAAAATACACTTATTGATATCTGTGATTCTCCTTAATTTGCACATTACTAACCACAGCAAAATACACTTATTGATATCTGTGATTCCCTTAATTTGCACAGTTCTAACAAAATTCTAATACAACTATTGCTCCATAATACTTAAGCTAGTCATAAGTTTGCCTAAGATACTCCAATATAGAAACTATATTATGCCAATATATCACCTTTATCATTAATATATAAACTAATTGCTAACTTTTTATACTAATTGTTAAATTCTCAATGTTTAAATTCCAGTACCTAAATTTTGTAAACCTAACCTTACAATCTGTATATCCATTGTATAGCTATTGAGTAAGACCTATCATAAGACTGCCTGAAAAGCCTAGGCATACCTAGGCATATTATTGGCCATCTTGTAATATCAACTTTAATGTATAACTATAAGTACCCCCCACCTTGTATTACATGAAATAAAGAATTTGAATTTGAATTGAATGTGCTTGTAATCTGCGTACTACCAGTTGGTTTATGAGCTACTCTCTGAGACAAGCAGACAGAAAGGAGACAACACACAGGCAGACAGACAGACAGGTTTGTGTAACAAATAAAGGGAAGCAGTGTAATCTCATCAAATGTCATCACTGTAATTACTGGACTGATAAGAAAAGATAAGACTACCCTCACCCCTCATCAAATGTCACCAGTCATCATTAGTGGAGATCAGATGAGATAAGGCAGTGACACACATCTTCCATAATGCTTCAAGGGAACTTTATTATTTATTATTATTATTATTATTATTATTATTATTATTATTTTATTATGCACTATTATTATTATTATCATTATTTTTATGCACTATCATTATTATTATTATTTGAGTACAATTTCAGTACATAATATTAGTGTCAGAACAAAGATTGCCTATGAAATCACAAGAACTACTATAAATTGTAATTATCAGAACATAAAAATTATATAAAATAATAAAAAAAAGGTGCTGGGTGGTCCTTTGTCTGCCCACCCACCGCATCACGAGGTCCAGGCACCATGCCACCTCCCTCTTCCTCCATCCCAGCATACTCTCCTTCATGATCACTATCACTATCGGTGGCTGGGGTTTTGGATCGTGACCTTCCACAACCCTTGCCACTAACTGCATATGGCACACTGCCTTAACGTAGGTTACGATGCCTAAAAGTACGTTTCACTGGGGAATAATGATAATCACTTTCACTCGATGAATTGTCTATGGGCATAAAATCGATTTCATCATCGTCACTTATATCACTTTCACTATCGTCAACACCATAATGCATGGAAAATTATAATTTCCTTTTGCGGAGTTGCCTTTGGGTAGTAACACTAGCAACCCCCGAGGTGCTGGGCTGAGGGTCTGTTGTGGCCACACTGGCCACCCCAGAAGTGCTGGGCTGAGGGTTTGGTATGGCCACACTGTCCACACTGGCCACCCCAGAGGTGATGGGCTGAGCGTCATCTGGGTTGTCATCAATAGTTTCATTAATTCCTTGATCATTAGTGGCTATATCGCTGACAAATCCACTAAACTCGCGTTCTGTTTCACTTTCCGAGAATAGTAAAGTGTTAATATGATGAGGCGTGAGTGAATCACAGGGGTTTGCCATGATGTTGACCCAAGAAGGAGCTGAAACTAACTGGTGCTACCACGCGGTACCCCGGCATCCCCGATTTTTTCATACTGCGCACACTGAGGGTGCAGACCCATTCTCTCATGTCTAGGCGACTCAGACTTATCACACCAAATTTGAAGGAATGAAAAATAAAACATTGATCTACGTTCGGAGCGCTGTGGACGTCCACGTAGATCTACGTGTGGACAGTTAAAGGGTTAAGAGACTATATTGCCGAAGATTCTTGGAGGATGTGATGGTGGTAATTGATGAAAAAGGCCAAGATGTGAGAGCCTTGACCCTGGACAACCTTAAAAAGTACAACCTGCATGCCGTCATTCATAGCCTTGCCCGGGCCTGGAATGATGTCCCGCCATCAACCCTCACCAATAGCTGGAATCGGCTCCTTCACAGGATCTATCCAGTTATTAATTTTGATGGATTTGAGGCGAAAGATTTCCATTGCCAGTTACTCAAAGCTGGGGAAAAACTACAGAAGACAACGTGCAGGACTGGCTAGTGTGACAAAGATGACCCTGGTGTGCAATCTCCGACAGATGCAGAGATTGCAGAATCAGTGTTGCACCAGGAACATTCCGAAAGTGACGACGATGACCCAATGCCTCCAAGACCAAAAACTTCAGCAGCAAGGGCAGGTGTCAAAACACTTTTGGAGTATTTGGAGCATCCACTGTCCATAGCCAATTTGAAAAGTTATGGTCCTGTGGTCCATGAAATCCAGGAGGGTGTTATTCGAGCCCAGAGTGTCTGGTCCCACCGCCAGATGACATTGGACTCGTTTTTTAAACCTACAATGCCATCGCCGATGGCGATAAGACGGTACGGATGCGCATTTTTTCTCCCTTAATTATCCGGAAACTCTGTGTTTCCTAACCGGTTTCGGCCCACATACTAGTTCAGATATGAGAGGTATCACTGTATTGTAATAACCTTCTCACTTTTAGCCCTAGCCATGGTTCCAATGAATAAAAGAAATGCTTTTCATTGTGTAAAGCACATACACCATACACTGTCCATAAAAGATAAAGTGGCTTTGAAGCGACTGTCGGTCACCATGAGCTTAGCTCACTCAGATAAGCTGTGACCAGTAAATTTGGGCTTACATATGAGAGAATAGATCTGTGTGGTAAGTGTGCACTATATAAAAAAAATCCTGCAGTATGCAATACATGAGAAAAAAAACTGCGACCGTGTTTATGGTGTAAACCCGACTTTGCGGTGTACTATTTTCATATGGTTTAAATGGTTATATTCTCGGTTTTTTTTTGTCTCATTTGATAGAGTGGAAAATATATACAGAAATAGATAAAATTTTGATTTGTTTTATGCTGGAAAGTACCTTAAAAACAAGATCAAAGTAGCGAAAATGTTTTATTTTTACTGATGTTCAAGAGTAAACAAATGACATCACCGTCCAATACGTGTCCAACTGGCCAGTTTAATATGCAGTCAGGAATGGGTTGACATTATGTATTTATACAATTACAGTGGTACTCCGGTTAACAAATTTTTTTTGTTCCAGAATGCTGTTCAAGTGCCATTACCAAACGAATTTATCCCCATAAGGAATAATGTAAAATAGACTAGTCCTTTTAGACCCCCAAAAATACACTTACAAAAGCATTTAAAAAAATAAACTTACATAAAAGGGCGAGTTTGGAGACCATCGTAAACCAGGGTACCACTGTATTACAATAGTGCAGTAGTCTGCATAACAGTAAATCTTCAAAATGGAAAGCAAGCATAATATAAGAGGGGCCTGGAGACATGACTAATGAACAGAGAAAATGCTAATTTAGTGCTAGGAATGTCTGCATTGTTTATTCTGGACCCTATTTTGAAATTGGGATCTTTTGAAATTTGTGTGAAATTGGCCAAATTACTGATTTCTGACCACTTTATTAGGTAGTTGTAATAGGTGAATGGGTGGTTTCTTGTACTCATTCGACAGAATAGAAGGAATACTAGCAAAATAGCTATGAGTTTGGTAGACTGGAACAATGGAATGGGCCAAAAATAGGGCGTAAATTGGGTGAAATCGCCGATGCATAAATATCGCCGTTGGGTTAAGTGTATTTTAACCTAACCACTCTGTAATCCGGTAAAATCCCTAATCCGGCACCCTACAGGTCCCGATGATACCGGATTAGTGATAGCCAACCTGTATCTCCAAAAATAACAAAATAAAAAGATATAACTGTTTATTCCATTTTGTAGATTGCCTGAAAGTATTGTTAAATATACAATAATCAACATTCAATAGGAGAAGTAAGTACTGTAATACAAAGTAAAATAAAAAAAATTAGTTACACAAACTGGAACAAAGTTTACACATGATTTGATAAGAGATAATATGTTGAGTGACACAATGTAGAACATGAGACAAGCTGATATGTAGTATTCATGGACTCGAATGTTCTACAAACTGAATTTTTATATGGTTACAGCAATAACATGTACACTATGCTGTATGCCATGAGACATACTGTAATAGTTATGTCGTATTATTTATAAAACTAAGTAATTGTGCATCTCTTAATCTACATCTTGTGTGGACATTGCTACTTGAAATTTCTTTTAAGGCTGATTATTGTTGTACAGTTTACATTATCTTCAGGAAAACTTTTACGCATTCACCAACTCTTTACTTACACAGTTTCTACTTAAATTCAGTCATGTGTGTGGAATATTAACCCTTTCACTGTTGCTCAATGATGATCTGTCAGTAGGATCAGTGTCACAGATGTAGATCTACACATAAATTATAAGGATCTTAAATATTCTGTGAGCAGCACATTTTAGCCTAAACATGAGAAAATGGATATGTGGTGGGTATGTAAGGTATAACAAAAAAATCATCTACATGCAGTGCATGAACTGTTAATTTCCGACTTTGTGTTTGGGTTAAAACATCAATTTTCGGGCATTTTCTTGGTGCCACTTTGTAAACTGGAAGACATACAAGTGAAATGTAAATTTTTATGTAAGGTTCAGATCAAAAGTAGCATGAAATAGACCTCAAAATGGAAGAAATTGTCAATTTTGTGCAATTTTTGAAAGGAAAGGTAGGGCCCCTTGGCCTGTTTCATGGGTTTTAATTAGGTCTGCTTCAATTCTCAGGATGACCTAAACTATGACAAAGCATTCTCGGTTATGATTCATTAGCCAAGAAAGAAGAAAAAAAATGTTTTTTGTGTGTGTGATTATGGATTTAATCCTTTGACTGTCGGAGGCCCCATTCTGAAACTGTCATTCTATGTCGGAAAATTTTGGAAAAAAAAAATTATTTTTTCTTATGAATTGATAGAGAATCTTTTCCCGATTGTAATGACACCAAAAGTATGAAATTTGATTGAAAACTTACGGAATTACGCTCTTGCAAAGTTAGCGATGTCAGTGATACATACGCATCGGCGATTTCGCCGAATTTGAGCCCTATTTTAGGCCAATTCCATTGAGACAGTCGACCAAACTCATAGCTATTTCTTTAGAACTCCATTTGTTCTATCGATTGAGTACAAGAAATCACCAATTTACCGATTTCAACTACCCAATAAAGTGGTGAGAAAATGGCAATTTCGCCAATTTCATGCAAAATAAAAAAGATGTCAATTTCAAAATAGGGTCCAGAATAAACAATGCAGACATCCCTAGCACTGAAATAAGATGTTATCTGTTCATTAGTCATGTCTTTAGGCCCCTCTTACATTACTCTTGCTTTCTATTTTGATTTTTTATTCTTACAAAAAATAGAAGATTTATTGTTATGCAGACTATTGCATTATTGTAAAAACTGTATAAATAATATCTGTGCACTTGTGAAAGAATATTAGACTCACCAATTGATGTATATTGGACGCATGGTGTGATTTGTTTACTTTTGAACATTGGCAAAAATCGAACATTTCCGGTACTTTGAGCTCAATTTCAAGATCGTTTACATCATGAAACTAATCAAAATCATCTCTATTCCTGTAATATGTTTCCCATTCTATCAAATGAGACCATGAAAAAGAGAATACAACCATAAATACTATACGAAAATACACCTCAAAGACGGCGTTTTAATTAAAAAAAACGGTTGGAGTTTTTTCTCATTATGTACTGCTTGCTGCAGGATTTTTTTTATACTGCGCACACTGACCACACAGATCCATTCTCTCACATGTGGGCCTACCAGCTTTCTCCTGCTTGATTTGAGGCCACTAGAATTTAGGCGTATAAATACGTCCGAAACATTGGCTCGTAAGACGTATATATACGTCCGAAACAGTCAAAGGGTTAAAATGGAGGGCAAGTGTTATATGTGAGAAGCCTGAGGACATGATTAATGAACAGGAGAAAGGTTGCTTTAGGGGCTGGAATGCCCCTAAAGCAACTTTTTAAATTGGAATTTGTTTAAAAGTGTGAAACTGACCAGATTACTGACTTCTGGGAACTCTATAGGGCAATTCTGGTAGTGAAATGGCCAGTTTTTAGTAAGCAATGGAAGGCATGCTAGCAAAATAGCCAGAAATCAGATTGGCTTGAGCACTGGAATTAGCCTTAAATAGGCCTCAAAGTGGGTAAAACTAATTACGTAAAGTGCTCCTGGCCTTAAAAAAAAAAAAATTCTTTTAAATGTCGATATAGCAGAGGCTCTCAATCTGGGGTGTCAACCGTTTTTTTTATTTCTTTTTTTTTAGAAACTTTTTATTCAATGTGATATACAGTGGTCCCTCGGTTTTCGCCGAAAATTCATTCCAGAATGCTGCTCAAGTGCCATTACCGAACGAATTTACTTCCTTAAGAAATAATGTCACGTAGGTTAGTCTATTTCAGACCCCCAAAAATACACTTGCAACAGCACTTAGGAAAATACACTTACATAAATGTTCGAGTTTGGAGATGCACGAAAACCGAGGGACCACTGTACAGTGGACCCCAAGTTTCGGTCATAATTCATTCCAGAAGGCTGCTCAAGTGCCATTACCGAACGAATTTGCTCCCTTAAGGAATAATGTCAAGTAGGTTAGTCCATTTCAGACCCCCAAAAATACACTTACAAAAGCACTTACAATATTACACTTACATAACTGTTCGATTTCGAGGTGACTGAAACTCAGGGGTCCACTGTATATGTAGAGTGCACAGAAGTACAGTGGACCCCCGAGTTTCGACCACCTCAAAACTCGAACAATATGATAATGCTTTTGTAAGTGTATTTTGGGGTCTGAAATAGACTAACCTACTTTACATTATTCCTTATGGGAACAAATTCGTTTGGTAATGGCACTTGAACAGTCTTCTGGAATGAATTATGGCCAAAACTCGGGGGTCCACTGTATTTATGAATTGTCGGTATATTGAACAGGTGTGATTGTTTTTAAAGAGCAGGATAAGAGGGGGTGTTGGGGAGGGGGAGGGGGAGAGGGTGTTGGAGAGGTGTGCTGGGGATGGGTTTGAGGGATAGAAAGGAGGGAGAGGGGAAAGGAGCTGTCTTGATCTAGAGTGAGAAATAATTCTTGTGGTTGACTGTGGTTATAATTGGCTTTGTTTGAGAAGTTTGCTACTGTTGATTTACAAATACAGTGGTACCTCGAGTTACGATATTTTTTCGTTCGAGAATGCTGTTCAAGTGCCATTACCAAACGAATTTATCCCCATAAGGAATAATGTAAAATAGACTAGTCCTTTTACACCCCCAAAAATATACTTACAAAAGCATTTAAAAAAATAAGCTTACATAAAAGGGCGATTTTGGGGACCATCGTAACTCGAGGTACCACTGTACATATACATGTACCATTATGCAGGAGTCCAAAATCTTTTTTTGTTTAAGTGGAACTTACGTAAGGTTAAAAATTTGTGAAGGGACCACATATCAAAAAACAGTAAAATGCATACGTAGGTATTTAATGTCTGACATTTCAACCAAACAATCTGAAAATTAACCACAATATTAATATAATTTAATCAGTAAATAAATAATATAAACATATTTATTGACCATCATGATCATCAGATACAGACAGACCTTGTTTCGAAATAACCTTGCTGAACAGTCTGCAGATCAGTAAAGTCTGATGCATCTTGAGGGCTTTGAGTCTATGATGTCACCACTGCTTTACTGAGATGGGGACATCATAGACTTGTGTTTACTGCACAAGTAGTAAGCACAAGCCTATGGGATACACTAGGATACATGGTAAATCTCGAAAAAAAATGTCTACAGTTTTTGAGATGTCTGATGTGCAATAGATGTGCATGTTGCCTGTCAATTTGTTATCAGGGTGAGGCCCAGGACTTTGCCGTAACCTCTGTCTCTCTGCGCGTATCATTTATTGTGAAATTGCATTTACCTATGTGATTATTTATTTTTTTAATACCTGGCATCTCCCACTGGGGTAAGGTGGCTCAAAAAAGGGAAACATGTTCACCATCACTCTTTGAATAGTTGTCTTTCCAGAAGTGTGCAGACATCGCAGCTGCAAGAACTCTTAGCTCAGTTTCCCATTCTTCTGCCTTTTATGATACTCATTATAAAAAAGTTTTTTCCCGAGACTTTAACGATTTTATCAACTCCCAGTATTTACCTTCTGGTAATCACTTTGAATGTAATCATATTTTCCCTTTTGGACTGAGGTCAAAACATTACATTACACCTACATTACATAGCAGTGCAGCGGCAGCAGCAGAGGCAGCATCCTAGCAGCCCTTATTCTCCAAAAAACTCAGCGCTCATCAAAGCTTGTGATGGCCTAATTGAAGGTACAACTGCACAAACCCACGTAGATCACAAAATGATCCAAGAATACTAGAAATGCTACCCAAACCTTAACAAAATTGAAGATCTAAGGAAGACA
>WNWK01015387.1:0-48024 GCA_009830355.1 Cherax destructor | reverse complement strand
GTTAACACAGTCGTAAGTTGTTAATAATGGTATACATTGTTAACACAGTCGTAAGTTGTTAATAATGGTATACATTGTTAACACAGTCGTAAGTTGTTAATAATGGTATACATTGTTAACACAGTTGTAAGTTGTTAATAATGGTGTACATTGTTAACACAGTTGGATGTTGTTAATAATGGTGTACATTGTTAACCACAGTCGTAAGTTGTTAATAATGGTGTACATTGTTAACCACAGTTGTAAGTTGTAAATAATGGTATACATTGTTAACACAGTCGTATGTTGTTAATAATGGTATACATTGATAACTACAGTTGTATGTTGTTAATAATGGTATACATTGTTAACCACAGTTGTAAGTTGTAAATAATGGTATACATTGTTAACACAGTCGTATGTTGTTAATAATGGTATACATTGTTAACCACAGTTGTATGTTGTTAATAATGGTATACATTGTTAACCACAGTTGTATGTTGTTAATAATGGTATACATTGTTAACCACAGTTGTATGTTAATAATGGTATACATTGTTAACCACAGTTATTTTTTTTTTTTTTTTATTAACACATCGGCCGATTCCCACCAAGGCAGGGTGGCCCGAAAAAGAAAAACTTTCATCATCATTCACTCCATCACTGTCTTGCCAGAAGGGTGCTTTACACTACAGTTATAAAACTGCAACATTTACACCCCTCCTTCAGAGTGCCGGCACTGTACTTCCCATCTCCAGAACTCAAGTCCGGCCTGCCGGTTTCCCTGAATCCCTTCATAAATGTTACTTTGCTCACACTCCAACAGCACGTCAAGTATTAAAAACCATATGCCTCCATTCACTCCTATCAAATACGCTCACACATGCTTGCTGGAAATCCAAGCCCCTCGCACACAAACTTCCTTTACCCCTCCCTCCAACCTTTCCTAGGCCGACCCCTACCCCGCCTTCCTCCACTACAGATTTATACACTCTCGAAGTCACTCTGTCTCGTTCCATTCTCTCTACATGTCCAAACCACCTCAACAACCCCTCCTCAGCTCTCTGGACAATCGTTTTGGTAATCCCGCACCTCCTCCTAATTTCCAAACTCCGAATTCTCTGCATTATATTCACACCACACATTGACCTCAGACATGACATCTCCACTGCCTCCAGCCTTCTCCTCGTTGCAACATTCATCACCCATGCTTCACACCCATATAAGAGCGTTGGTATAACTATACTCTCATACATTCCCTCTTTACTTCCATGGACAAGGTTCTTTGTCTCCACAGACTCCGAAGTGCTCCACTCACCCTTTTCCCCTCATCAATTTTATGATTCACCTCATCCTTCATAGACCCATCCGCCGACATGTCCACTCCCAAATATCTGAATACATTCACCTCCTCCATACTCTCTCCTCCAATCTGATATCCAATCTTTCGTCACCTATTCTTTTTGTTATCCTCATCACCTTACTCTTTCCTATATTCACTTTCAATTTTCTTCTTTACACACCCTACCAAATTCATCCACCAACCTCTGCAGCTTCTCTTCAGAATCTCCCAAAAGCACAGTGTCATCAGCAAAAAGCAACTGTGACAACTCCCACTTTGTATTTGCTTCTTATCTTTAGCCCAACACCTCTTGCCAAGACCCTCGCATTCACTTCTCTTACAACCCCATCTATAAATATATTGAACAACCACGGTGACATCACACATCCTTGTCTAAGGCCCACTTTTACTGGGAAATAGTCCCCTTCCCTCCTACACACACTAACCTGAGCCTCACTATCCTCATAAAAACTCTTCACTGCTTTCAGTAACCTTCCTCCTATTCCATACACCTGCAACATCTGCCACATTGCCCCCTATCTACCCTATCATACGCCTTTTCCAAATCCATAAATGCCACAAAAACATCTTTACCCTTATCCAAATACTGTTCACCTATATGTTTCACTGTAAACACTTGGTCTACACACCCCTACCTTTCCTAAAGCCCCTTGTTCATCTGCTATCCTGCTTTCTGTTTTACTCTTAATTCTTTCAATAATAACTCTACCATACACTTTACCAGGTACACTCAACAGACTTATTCCCCTATAATTTTTGCACTCTCTTTTGTCCCCTTTGCCTTTATACAAAGGAACAATACACGCTCTCTGCCAATCCCTAGGTACCTTACCCTCTTCCATACATTTATTAAATAATAGCACCAACCACTCCAAAATTATATCCCCACCTGCTTTTAACATTTCTATCTTTATCCCATCAATCCCAGCTGCCTTACCCCTTTCATTCTACCCACTGCCTCACGAACTTCCCTACACCCACAACTGGCTCTTCCACACTCCTACAAGATGTTATTCCTCCTTGCCCTACACACGAAATCACAGCTTCCCTGTCTTCATCAACATTTAACAAATCCTCAAAATATTCTCTCCATCTTCCCGATACCTCTAACTCTCCATTTAATAACTCTCCTCTCCTATTTTTAACTGTCAAATCCATTTGTTCTCTAGGCTTCCTCAACTTATTAATCTCATTCCAAAACTTTTTCTTATTTTCAACAAAATTTGCTGATAACATCTCACCCACAGTTGTATGTTGTTAATAATGGTGTACATTGTTAACAACAGTTGTATGTTGTTAATAATGGTATACATTGTTAACCACAGTTGTATGTTGTTAATAATGGTGTACATTGTTAACCACAGTTGTATGTTGTTAATAATGGTATACATTGTTAACCACAGTTGTATGTTGTTAATAATGGTGTATATTGTTAACCACAGTTGTATGTTGTTAATAATGGTGTATATTGTTGACCTCTTTCGTATGTTGTTAATAATGTTGGTGTTATGATAGTGTAAATTTGATAATGTTAAACACGGAATACGTTAAAAGCTCTGACTAAAGTTCTAGTTATTTGTAAATAAAGCACATTCCCTCCCCAGCCTCCCTTCCCCATATATACATGTATACTCGTGTACACACACAGGTATATCAAGGTATACAGGTGTGCACACAGTTCCACTGGTGGAGGTGTGTTAACCACAGTAATATTTAGCCTTAATGATCAGCTGTGTTAATTATGTCATCAGCTGGTGGTGACCACATAGGTTAGTGTCAGTCCTTCACTGTGCCACTGCCACTCTGCCTTTCATGTTTATTTTTAATCTATTTACTATTATTATTATTAGTAGTAGTAGTAGTATAAAAAGTTGAAAACCCTTATGAGTTCTTAAGCGGGAGTGTTGAAGGCTCGATCCTCCGCCTGCTTATAGCAGTGCAGAAACTGTTATCACAGTCACTCTTCCCCAAAATGTACGTAACAGATTATTAAATAGTGTAAAAGCTGTGATACTTGTATAAAGTAATAATGATATAGGATGTTAGTGATGAATGCTTCGTCTTTTATTCTGACGAGAAATGTATCCTTGAAGTATTGTGTCCAGACATTGTTGTTGTGCAGCTCTCAGACACTTGGGTAATTTCCCTGGTGACTGTAGTAGGTACACTGTTCTTATGTTTGTTTGTAGCAGTGAACCACTGTTGTACACACCAGTGTACTCATGATGATGGATGCAGATGAAGGAGGAATAAGAAGAAGTGGAAGACTAGCAAGAAGTTGTCCTTACAAAGTGTTTCTATCAACCTCCAGCAAACCACCTTTCTTCTGCACAACAATAACCAACAATATTACAACACAATGGCAGGATTGTTTATCTTTTCTGTCTCATAAACACGTAATATGACAGGAAAATATTACTACTGTTAATTTCAGTATACACTGGACCTCGGTTTTCGTTCACCTCCAAATTCGAACAATTATGTAAGTGTATTTTTGTAAGAGCTTTTGTAAGTGTATTATTGGGGTTCTGAAACGACTAATCTAATTTACATTTGTCCTTATGGGAACAAATTCGTTCAGTAATGGCACTCAAACATTATTCTGGAACGAATTTTCAACGAAAACCGAGAGTCCACTGTACTTATATCTTCTACTCTGCTGTTTGTTTCTTATTAGTTCTTAATCCTTTAATATTTCCTTTCCAACCTTGGCGGCCTGGTCTGAGACCACTGACAGATAGTGGAGTAGGAGCAGGGTAGGTGCAGGAGTAGGTGGAGGAGTAGGAGCACGAGTAGGTGGAGGAGTAGGAGCACGAGTAGGTGGAGGAGTAGGAGCACGAGTAGGTGGAGGAGTAGGAGCACGAGTAGGTGGAGGAGTAGGAGCAGGTAGGTGGAGGAGTAGGAGCACGAGTAGGTGGAGGAGTAGGAGCACGAGTAGGTGGAGGAGTAGGAGCACGAGTAGGTGGAGGAGTAGGAGCACGAGTAGGTGGAGGAGTAGGAGCACGAGTAGGTGGAGTAGGAGCACGAGTAGGTGGAGGAAGAGGAGCACGAGTAGGTGGAGGAGTAGGAGCACGAGTAGGTGGAGGAGTAGGAGCACGAGTAGGTGGAGGAGTAGGAGCACGAGTAGGTGGAGGAGTAGGAGCACGGTAGGTGGAGGAGTAGGAGCAGGGTAGGTGGAGGAGTAGGAGCACGAGTAGGTGGAGGAGTAGGAGCACGAGTAGGTGGAGGAGAGGAGCACGAGTAGGTGGAGGAGTAGGAGCACGAGTAGGTGGAGGAGTAGGAGCACGAGTAGGTGGAGGAGTAGGAGCACGAGTAGGTGGAGGAGTAGAAGCACGAGTAGGTGGAGGAGTAGGAGCACGAGTAGGTGGAGGAGTAGGAGCACGAGTAGGTGGAGGAGTAGGAGCACGAGTAGGTGGAGGAGTAGGAGCACGAGTAGGTGGAGGAGTAGGAGCACGAGTAGGTGGAGGAGTAGGAGCACGAGTAGGTAGAAGGAGTAGGAGCACGAGTATGTGGAGGAGTAGGAGCACGAGTAGGTGGAGGAGTAGGAGCACGAGTAGGTGGAGGAGTAGGAGCACGAGTAGGTGGAGGAGTAGGAGCACGAGTAGGTGGAGGAGTAGGAGCACGAGTAGGTGGAGGAGTAAGAGCACGAGTAGGTGGAGGAGTAGGAGCACGAGTAGGTGGAGGAGTAGGAGCACGAGTAGGTGGAGGAGTAGGAGCACGAGTAGGTGGAGGAGTAGGAGCACGAGTAGGTGGAGGAGTAGGAGCACGAGTAGGTGGAGGAGTAGGAGCACGAGTAGGTGGAGGAGTAGGAGCACGAGTAGGTGGAGGAAGAGGAGCAGGAGCAGGAGGCGGAACCGGCGATGAAAAGGAGGCAGGAATTATAGATGAGAAAGAGGAGATTTTAAAAGTAGAAAAGCAGCATAATCTTATAATATTCTTCTGTGATATAATTCATGAAGAATAAGGCAGAGAAGACTGAAAAATGAATAGACGTTAATAAAGTAGATAGAGAAGAGAAAACGTGAGGTGTGTTACCCCAAGACTTTCTCCAGTGACACACTGGTGAGGTGTGTTACCCCAAGACTTTCTCCAGTGACACACTGGTGAGGTGTGTTACCTCAAGACTTTCTCCAGTGACACACTGGTGAGGTGTGTTACCTCAAGACTTTCTCCAGTGACACACTGGTGAGGTGTGTTACCCCAAGACTTTCTCCAGTGACACACTGGTGAGGTGTGTTACCCCAAGACTTTCTCCAGTGACACACTGTTGAGGTGTGTTACCCCAAGACTTTCTCCAGTGACACACTAGTGAGGTGTGTTACCCCAAGACTTTCTCCAGTGACACACTAGTGAGATATTGTTAGTAGAGCCAGTGGTGACATGAAGTTATAAGATGTTCAACATGTGTAACAAGTGTCCAGGAAGGTTCAACATGTGTAACAAGTGTCCAGGAAGGTTCAACATGTGTAACAAGTGTCCAGGAAGGTTCAACATGTTAACAAGTGGTGTCCAGAAGGTTCAACATGTGTAACAAGTGTCCAGGAAGGTTCAACATGTGTAACAAGTGGTGTCCAGGAAGGTTCAAATGTGTAACAAGTGTCCAGGAAGGTTCAACATGTGTAACAAGTGTCCAGGAAGGTTCAACATGTGTAACAAGTGTCCAGGAAGGTTCAACATGTGTAACAAGTGGTGTCCAGGAAGGTTCAACATGTGTAACAAGTGTCCAGGAAGGTTCAACATGTGTAACAAGTGTCCAGGAAGGTTCAACATGTGTAACAAGTGTCCAGGAAGGTTCAACATGTGTAACAAGTGGTGTCCAGGAAGGTTCAACATGTGTAACAAGTGTCCAGGAAGGTTCAAATGTGTAACAAGTGTCCAGGAAGGTTCAACATGTGTAACAAGTGTCCAGGAAGGTTCAACATGTGTAACAAGTGTCCAGGAAGGTTCAACATGTGTAACAAGTGGTGTCCAGGAAGGTTTCTCTCGTGCAAAAACTGAAAATAATTTATTGTAATTTAGTGTAATTTATTGTGTTAGTTATTGACTGCAGGGAAGTGGGAGAGTAATAATAATAGTTTTCTTCCTGTTGCTGTTAATGGCAAGAAGAAATATGCTTATTAAGGGTAAAGATGATCTGCATCTTGCCTTCTGACTTGTGCTAGATGATTGATGTACAGTGTTGATGATGTGCAGTGTTGATGATTGTTGTACAGTGTTGATGATTGTTGTACAGTGTTGATGATTGATGTACAGTGTTGAGATTGTTGTACAGTGTTGATGACGTGCAGTGTTGATGATTGATGTACAGTCTTGATGATTGATGTGCAGTGTTGATGATTGATGTACAGTGTTGATGATTGATGTGCAATGTTGATGATTGATGTACAGTGTTGATGATTGATGTGCAGTGTTGATGATTGATGTGCAATGTTGATTGATGTACAGTGTTGATTGATGTGCAATGTTGATGATTGAAGTGCAGTGTTGATTGAAGTGCAGTGTTGATTGAAGTGCAGTGTTGATGATTGATGTGCAGTGTTGATTGATGTACAATGTTGATGATTGATGTGCAGTGTTGATGATTGATGTACAGTATTGATGAACAGTGTTGATGATTGATGTACAGTGTTGATGTACAGTATTGACTGATGAACTGTGTTGATGTACAGTATTGAAGATTGACGTACAATGGTTATGATGGACAGTGTTGATGATCAGTATTGATGATTGGTGTACAATATTGATTGATGCACAGTATTGATTGATGTACAGTATTGATTGAAGTACAGTATTAATCATTCATGTACAGTGATGATTGATATACAGTGTTGAATGATGTACAGTATTGATTGATGCACAGTGTTGGCATTTGATGTGCGGCGTTGATGTACAGTATTGATGATTGAGGTACAGTGTTGATGTGGAGTGTTAATAATTGATGAACAGTGTTAATAATTGATGAACAGTGTTAATAATTGATGTGGTGGAGTGTTAATTGATGTGGTGCAGTGTTAATAATTGATGTGGTGGAGTGTTAAAAATTGATGTCTGGTCTGTGAACATTAATAGAAAAAATAAACACTGTGATCACAGTGTTGGTGTGGTAGTGTTGGTGTGGTAGTGTTGGTGTGGTGGTGTTGGTGTGGTGGTGTTGGTGTGGTGGTGTTGGTGTGGTGGTGTTGGTGTGGTGGTGTTGGTGTGGTGGTGTTGGTGTGGTGGTGTTGGTGTGGTGGTGTTGGTGTGGTGGTGTTGGTGTGGTGGTGTTGGGTGTGTGTGGTGTGGTGGTGTGGTGGTGTGTGGTGGTGTGTGTGTGTGTGTGTGGTGTTGGTGTGGGGTGGTGGTGTTGGTGTGGTGGTGTTGGTGTGGTGGTGTTGGTGTGGTGGTGTTGGTGTGGTAGTGCTGGTGTGGTGATGTGGTAGTGTTGGTGTGGTGATGGTGTGGTAGTGGTGGTGTGGTAGTGGTGGTGTGGTAGTGGTGGTGTGGTAGTGTTGGTGTGGTGGTGTTGGTGTGGTGGTGTTGGTGTGGTGTGTTGGTGTGGAGTGTTGGTGTGGTAGTGCTGGTGTGGTGATGTGGTAGTGTATGTGTGGTGATGGTGTGGTAGTGGTGGTGTGGTAGTGGTGGTGTGGTAGTTGTGGTGTGGTGGTGTTGGTGTGGTGGTGTTGGTGTGGTGATGTTGGTGTGGTGGTGTTGGTGTGGTGTGTGGTGTGGTAGTGCTGGTATGTTGATGTAGTAGCAGTATGTATGTTGTATGATTGTGATGTTGATGTGATGGTAGCAGTATGTGTTGTGTATGTTGATGTATAGTATGGTATGTTGGGATGGATGGTAGACTAGTAGTATGTAAGTAGTGTATGTTGGTATGTTGATTGTAGTAGCAGTATGTAGTACGTGTATGTTGGTATTTTGATGAGTAGTAGTTGTATGTTGGTATGTTGATGGTAGTAGCGAGTATGTTGTTCGGTATGTTGTTGGTAGTAGCAGTATGTTCGTGTATGTTGGTATGTTGATGGTAGTAGCAGTATGTTGTTCGTGTATGTTGATGGTAGTAGCAGTATGTAGTTCGTGTATGTTGGTATGTTGATGGTAGTAGCAGTATGTTGTTTGTGTATGTTGGTATGTTGATGGTAGCAGTAGTATGTTGTATGTTGGTATGTTGATGGTAGTAGCAGTATGTTGTTCGTGTATGTTGGTGGTAGTAGTAGTATGTTTGTGTATGTTGGTATGTTGATGGTAGTAGCAGTATGTTGTTTGTGTATGTTGGTATGTTGATGGTAGCAGTAGTATGTTGTATGTTGGTATGTTGATGGTAGTAGTAGTATGTTGTTTGTGTATGTTGGTATGTTGATGGTAGTTAATCATAGAGGGAAGACTAGTGTAATAAAGAGGGAAGACTAGTGTAATAAAGAGGGAAGACTAGTGTAATAAAGGAGGAAGACTGTGTTAAGAGGAAGACTAGTGTAATAAAGAGGAAGATAGGTAATAAAGAGGAAGACTAGTGTAATAAAGAGGGAAGACTAGTGTATAAGAGGAAGACTAGTGTAATAAAGAGGAAGACTAGTGTAATAAAGAGGAAGACTATGTAATAAGAGAAGACTAGTTAATAAAGAGGGAAGACTAGTGTAATAAAGAGGGAAGACTAGTGTAATAAAGAGGGAAGACTAGTGTAATAAAGAGGGAAGACTAGTGTAATAAAGAGGGAAGACTAGTGTAATAAAGAGGGAAGACTAGTGTAATAAAGAGGGAAGACTAGTGTAATAAAGAGGGAAGACTAGTGTAATAAAGAGGGAAGACTAGTGTAATAAAGAGGGAAGACTAGTGTAATAAAGCGGGAAGATGATAATAAAGGAGTTTTGTTATTAAACAATCATTACACTCGCAGTGTGCTGCTATCATGTGTGTGCTAGTGAGAGGAGGAAGAGGAAGAAAAGGAGGAGGAAGAGTAGGAGGAAAAGGCAGAGGAGGAGGACGAGGAGAGAAACCTCTGTTGGCCCTGATGCAAATGGAACTGTTATAGCTCCCAGCTGATGACGCAGGTGGTATCAGCTGATGACGCAGGTGGTATCAGCTGATGACGCAGGTGGTATCAGCTGATGATGCAGGTGGTATCAGCTGATGATGCAGGTGGTATCAGCTGATGATACAGATAGTGAGAACTGATGACACAGGTGGTGATAGTCGATGACACAGGTGGTGAGAACTGATGGCAGGTGGTGGAAGCTGATGATGCAGGTATCGACAGATTATGAAGACAGCTGGTAGAATGAGCGATGATGGCTGATGAAGTGGGTGATGACAGCTGGTGACATGGGTGATGACAACTGGTGACGTGGGTGATGACAGCTTGTGACGTGGGTGATGACAGCTGGTGACCTTGGTGATGAAGGAAGGAAACACGTTATATAGTGTGAGCAAAGAGTGAGTGTTGAGCACTGTGACTAACATACCAGAGTACCATGTAACTACCATGTTGTCTCTCACACTACCATGTTGTCTCTCACACTACCATGTTGTCTCTCACTACCATGTTCTCTCTCACACTACCATGTTGTCTCTCACACTACCATGTTGTCTCCCACTACCATGTTGTCTCTCACACTACCATGTTGTCTCTCTCACTACCATGTTGTCTCTCACACTACCATGTTGTCTCTCACACTACCATGTTGTCTCTTACACTACCATGTTGTCTCACACTACCATGTTGTCTCTCACACTACCATGTTGTCTCACACTACCATGTTGTCTCTCACTACCATGTTGTCTCTCACTACCATGTTGTCTCTCACTACCATGTTGTCTCACACTACCATGTTGTCTCCCACACTACCATGTTGTCTCTCACACTACCATGTTGTCTCACACTACCATGTTGTCTCTCACACTACCATGTTGTCTCTCACACTACCATGTTGTCTCACACTACCATGTTGTCTCTCACTACCATGTTGTCTCTCACTACCATGTTGTCTCATATACTACCATGTTGTCTCTCACTACCATGTTGTCTCTCATACTACCATGTCTCACACACTACCATGTTGTCTCTCACTACCATGTTGTCTCTCATACTACCATGTTGTCTCATATGCTACCATGTTGTCTCACTACCATGTTGTCTATCATACTACCATGTTGTCTCTCACTACCATGTTGTCTCTCATACTACCATGTTGTCTCATATGCTACCATGTTGTCTCTCACTACCATGTTGTCTATCATACTACCATGTTGTCTCTCACACACTACCATGTTGTCTCTCACACTACCATGTTGTCTCTCACACACTACCATGTTGTCTCACTACCATGTTGTATCTCATACTACTATGTTGTCTCACACACTACCATGTTGTCTCACACACTACCATGTTGTCTCACACACTACCATGTTGTCTCTCACACACTACCGTGTTGTCTCACACTACCATGTTGTCTCTCACACTACCATGTTGTCTCTCACACACTACCATGTTGTCTCATACTACCATGTTGTCTCTCACACACTACCATGTTGTCTCTCACACTACCATGTTGTCTCACACACTACCATGTCTCTCACACTACCATGTTGTCTCACACTACCATGTTGTCTCGTATACTACCATGTTGTCTCTCATACTACCATGTTGTCTCTCACACACTACCATGTTGTCTCTCACACACTTTACTATGTTGCCTCTCACACACTACCATGTTGTCTCTCACACACTTTACTATGTTGCCTCTCACACTACCATGTTGTCTCTCACACACTTTACTATGTTGTTTCACACTACCATGTTGTCTCTCACTCATCTCCTGGTAAACATGGCTGCTATGCAAGAGTCTCATAGTCAGGGAATGTTGCTGACTCAGTTGTCTTGTGACGGAAGAATAATGACAGTCATTATGACGTCAAGTCTGCCATACACACACACACACACACACACACACACACACACACACTACACACACACACACACTAACACACACACACACACAACACACACACTAACACACACACAACACAACTAACACACACACACACACACATACTAACACACACACACACACACACAACTAACACACACACACACACACACACTAACACACACACACTAACACACACACACTAACACACACACACAACACACACACACTAACACACACACACACACACACACACACAACACACACTAACACACACACACACACTTGCGCGCACACACTAACACACACACACTAACACACACACACTAACACACACACACTAACACACTAACACACACACACAATAACACACACACACACTACACACACACACACTAACACACACACACACACACAACAACACACACACACACACACTAACACACACACACACACACCTACACACACACACACACACTAACACACACACACACACACACACACACACACTAACACACACACACACACACACACACACACACACACACAACACACACACACACACACACTAACACACACACACACACGTGCCACACACTAACACACACACACACACACTAACACACACACACACACGTCGCACACACTAACACACACTAACACACACACACACAACTAACACACACACACACACGTGCAGCACACTAACACACACCCACACACTAACACACACACACACACACACACTAACACACACACACACTAACACACACACACACTAACACACCACACACTCACACACACACACACTAACACACACACACTAACACACACACTAACACACACACACTAACACACACACACTAACACACACACACTAACACACACACACTAACACACACACTAACACACACACACACTAACACACACACTAACACACACACACTAACACACACACACTAACACACACACTAACACACACACACTAACACACACACTAACACACACACACACTAACACACACACTAACACACACACACTAACACACACACTAACACACACACTAACACACACACACACACACAAACACACAAACACACACACACAAACACACAAACACACACACACAAACACACAAACACACACACACACACACACACTAACACACACACACACACACACACACACACATACAACAGGCCTAGTGTCTAATCGACATGTGCCTAGGACAAAATGGTAACTAACTAACTGGTGGCTAAAGCTCTCGCTTCACGCACGGAGGGCCCGGGTTCGATTCCCGGCGTGGCGGAAACATTTCGAAGTGTTTCCTTACACACACACATACATACAACTGGCCTAGTGTCTAATCGACATGTGCCTAGGACAAAAAAAATGGTAACACACACACACACGTGCACGCACTCACGCTGGTTGCGTGCTTCACACATTGTCACATTCACTCACACAAAATAATTACCTATAATCAACTACTGAACAATTTTATGCATTTTTCTTAATTGAGCGAATAATACAAGGTAGTATGTGACCAGCCTGTACTCTGTAGCTGTGACGTGGCCTGCCTGTACTCTGTGTAGCTGTGACGTAGCCTGCCTGTACTCTGTGTAGCTGTGACGTGGCCTGCCTGTACTCTGTGTAGCTGTGACGTAGCCTGCCTGTACTCTGTGTAGCTGTGACGTGGCCTGCCTGTACTCTGTGTAGCTGTGACGTAGCCTGCCTGTACTCTGTGTAGCTGTGACGTGGCCTGCCTGTATTCTGTAGCTGTGACGTGGCCTGCCTGTACTCTGTGTAGCTGTGACGTGGCCTGCCTGTACTGTTAGCTGTGACGTGGCCTGCCTGTCTCTGTGAGCTGTGACGTGGCCTGCCTGTACTCTGTGTAGCTGTGACGTGGCCTGCCTGTACTCTGTAGCTGTGACGTGGCCTGCCTGTACTCTGTGTAGCTGTGACGTGGCCTGCCTGTACTCTGTAGCTGTGACGTGGCCTGCCTGTACTCTGTGTAGCTGTGACGTGGCCTGCCTGTACTCTGTAGCTGTGACGTAGCCTGTCTGTACTCTGTGTAGCTGTGACGTGGCCTGCCTGTACTCTGTGTAGCTGTGACGTGGCCGCCTGTACTTGTTAGCTGTGACGTGGCCTGCCTGTACTTAGCTGTGACGGCCTGCCTGTACTTGTGTAGCTGTGACGTGGCCTGCCTGTACTCTGTTAGCTGTGACGTGGCCTGCCTGTACTCTGTGTAGCTGTGACGTGGCCTGCCTGTACTGTTAGCTGTGACGTGGCCTGCCTGTACTCTGTGTATAGTTGGACGTGGCCTGCCTGTACTCTGTGAAAGCTGTGACGTGGCCTGCCTGTACTCTGTGTATAGCTGTGACGTGGCCTGCCTGTACTTGTGTATAGCTGTGACGTGGCCTGCCTGTACTCTGTGTATAGCTGTGACGTGGCCTGCCTGTACTCTGTGTATAGCTGTGACGTGGCCTGCCTGTACTCTGTGTATAGCTGTGACGTGGCCTGCCTGTACTCTGTGTATAGCTGTGACGTGGCCTGCCTGTACTCTCTGTATAGCTGTGACGTGGCCTGCCTGTACTCTCTGTATAGCTGTGACGTGGCCTGCCTGTACTCTCTGTATAGCTGTGACGTGGCCTGCCTGTAATCTGTGTATAGCTGTGACGTGGCGTGCTTGTACTCTGTATAGCTGTGACGTGACGTGCCTGTACTCTGTATAGCTGTGACGTGACGTGCTTGTACTCTGTATAGCTGTTACGTGACGTGCTTGTACTCTGTATAGCTGTTACTGAGATAATGTTAGTGGTATAACACCGGCTTCTATCATCTGAATTAATAATATATAATCAACTATGTCTTCTATCACTCGTTACACTCTTTTTATTTTGCAGTTTTACTTTATACAAATTACTCCGCTTTCCTCTCTACTCTCCCTCCATCTCTACTTTCTCCATTCCTCTCCTCCTTCCCTCCATCTCTACTTTCGGCATCCCTCTTCTTTTCCCTCCATCTTTACTTTCCATCCTCCCTCCTTCCTCCATCTCTACTTTCATCCCTCTCCTTCCTCCATCTCTACTTTCTCCATCCTCTCCTCCTTCCTCCATCTCTACTTTCTCCATCCTCCCTTCCCTCCATCTACTTCTCCATCCCTCTCTTCTTCCCTTTCCATCTCTACTTTCCATCCTCTCCTTCCTTCCATCTCTCTTTCTCCATCCCTCCCTTCCTTCCATCTCTACTTTCTCCATCCTCTCTTCCTTCCTCTTCTTCTTCTCTATCCTCTCTCCTTCCTCCATCTCAACTTTCTAAATCCCTCTCCTCCTTCCCTTTCCATCTCAACTTTCTCCATACCTCTCCTTCCCTTTCCATCTACTTTCTCCATTTCTCTCCTCCTTCCCTCCATCTCTACTTTCTCCATCCCTCTCCTCCTTCCCTCCATCTCTACTTTCTCCATCCCTCTCCTTCCCTCCATCTCAACTTTCTCCATCCCTCTCTTCCTTCCTTCCATCTCTACTTTCTCCATCCCTCTCCTTCCTTCCATCTCTACTTTCTCCATCCCTCTCCTTCCTTCCATCTCTACTTTCTCCATCCCTCTCCTTCCCTCCATCTCTACTTTCTCCATCCCTCTCTTCCTTCCCTCTATCTCTACTTTCTCTATCCCTCTCCTCCTTCCCTCCATCTCAACTTTCTAAATCCCTCCTCCTTCCTTTCCATCTCAACTTTCTCCATCCTCCCTTCCTTTCCATCTACTTTCTCCATTTCTCTTCCTTCCTCTCTCTTCTTCCATCCTCTTTCTCCTCCATCTTTACTTTCTCCATCCCTCTCTTCCTTCCCTTTCCATCTCTCTTCTCCATCCCTCCCTTCCCTCCATCTCTACTTTTCCATCCCTTCTTCCTCTCTATCTCTACTTTCTCCATCCCTCTCCTCCTTCCCTCCATCTCTACTTTTCCATCCTCTCTTCCTTCCCTCATCCTCTCTTTCCCATCCCTCTCCTTCCCTCCATCTCTACTTTCTCCATCCCTCTCCTCCTTCCCTTCATCTCTACTTTCTCCATCCCTCTCTTCCTTCCCTTTCCATCTCTACTTTCTCCATCCCTCTCTTCCTTCCCTCTATCTCTACTTTCTATCCCTCTCCTCCTTCCCTCCATCTCAACTTTCTAAATCCCTTTCGTCCTTCCCTTTCCATCTCAACTTTCTCCATCCCTCTCCTTCCCTCCATCTCAACTTTCTCCATCCCTTCTTCCTCCATCTCTACTTTTCCATCCCTCTTCCTTCCCGCCATCTCTACTTTCTCCATCCTCTCTTCCTTCCTGCCATCTCTACTTTCTCCATCCCTCTCTTCCTTCCCTCCATCTCTCTTTCTCCATCCTCTCTTCCTTTCCCTCCATCTCTACTTTCTCATCCCTCTCTTCCTTCCCTTTCCATCTCTACTTTCTCCATCCCTCTCCTTCCCTCCATCTCTACTTTCTCCATCCCTCTCTCCTTCCCTCCATCTCTCTTTCCATTCCTTTTTCCTTCCCTCCATCTCTACTTTCTCCATCCCTCTCTTCCTTCCCTCCATCTCTACTTTCTCCATCCCTCTCTTCCTTCCCTCCATCTCTACTTTCTCCATCCCTCTCTTCCTTCCCTCCATCTCTACTTTCTCCATCCCTTCCTTCTCCATCTCTCTTTTCCATCCCTCTCCTTCCCTATCTCTACTTTCTCCATCCCTCTCCTTCCTCCATCTCTACTTTCCATCCTTCTCCTCCTTCCCTCCTCTCTACTTTCTCCATCCTCTCCTTCTCCATCTCTATTTCTCCATCCCTCCTCCTTCCTCCATCTTACTTTCTCCATCCTTCTCCTTCCCTCCATCTCTACTTTCTCCATCCCTCTCTTCCTTCCCTCCATCTCTACTTTCTCATCTTGTTTTCTCCTTTTAATTCTTATCATTTTTCCAGCTACTGCTGGTAAGACCCTCCCCCTCCTCTCCCTGACGTCCTCAACACTCCCCCTCCTCTACCCCTTTGACACTCCCCTCCTCTACCCCTTGACACCCCCTCCTCTCCCCTTGACACTTCCCCTCTCTACCCCTTGACACTCCCCTCCTTACCCTTTAAGTAAGTAAGTAAGTTTATTCAGGTATACACAAATACATTTACATACATAGCAGCATATGTATAGAGAACTTAGGATAACCCAAAAAGTCAGACAGAGTGACTTATTTCCATTGGGGTCCTTTTTATACCTTAATTTTTACATTGTAGGATATATATGTCATTATATTATAAAGGATATATGTATACTAGGAATAAGGTAAAAGAGTTATTTACATATACATGTGTGTTAACTAAAAATAAAATAATTCTCCTCCCTTTCTGTCGCTACATTCATTAGGTACTTTTGGCTCTCTTCTTAAACTGGCTCATGCTGTGACTGGCTTTTGACATGTGCAGGCAGTCTGTTCCATTCCTTTATTGCTGTACAATAAAAGGTGTTTGAAGCCTGGCCACTGACTGTGGGTACCTACAAAGTTGTGCCTCTCCCACTAGTACTATGACTGCTTTGGTTCTCAGCCTTGACAAAATTGGCAGCAAGATATTCTGGACACTGTTTGTGAGCAATTTTATAAACTTGATTTAATTTAAGTTTTTTTACTCTGTCTTCAATATTCAGCATATCCAATTGTTGTAATTCATCCTGGCCTACATGCTCTCTTGGTCCCAGGTCCAGGATGAATCTTATCATTTTGTTCTGTGTGATTTGCAGCTTATCTTTCAGTTTTTGTCAGGCAGAGTACCATGAAGAGCAAGCATAGTCAATATGACATTGTATAAGGGCTAGACATAGGGTCCTGCGAGCCTCAGTAGGTAGACATTGTGCTTGTCTGTACAGGAACTTCAGTCTGGCATTCGCTTTCTTTACTACACTGTTCCCTATCAATTCTCCTGACATGCATGGGTCAAAGGGGATTCCCAGATATTTTACTGAGGAAACTGAAGTGATGGATTCCCCATTACACCGGATATTAAAATTATTTACTCTGCTCAGTTTATATTTCGTGCCAAAGAGTATGGCTTCTGTTTTCCCGAGGTGTAACGATAGTTTGTTGTCTACTAACCATTTGCTGCAGGACTTCAGTTCCAGTGTTAATACATTAGCTATATCTGGGTCTTTACCTGACACTAACAGAGCACTGTCATCCGCATACAGTAGGAGTTTGCACTTGACACTGATGGACATGTCATTTACATAACACAGGAATAATAAAGGACCCAGAATACTACCTTGGGGAACTCCATGCTATCGGCAGTGGTTCTGATTCCGTTTTGTTGATTTTGACAATTTGTTTCGTTGCTAAGATAGGACTTAAACCAGTCTGTGGAACCTATGCCGATAGTTGAAGTTTCTTACATAATATATTGTCGTTGACAGTATCGAAGGCCTTTTGCAAGTCTAATGTTACCATTCCTATGAGGTTCCCTATCGACATTTCAGTTCTCATGTAATCCATCAGATTAATTAGGAGGTGTCGGTTGAGTAAGATCTCCTAAAGCCTGATTGGTAACTAGAAGAATGTTGTTGTCACTAAGATATTTAACTACTTGACAGTACACCTCCTCTCTAGTATTTTGGATATTACACTGAGTATACTAACAGGCCTATAGTTGCTGACATCAGACCTACTATTTTCTTGAAGATAGGAGTAACCTGGCCTCCTTGAACCCATCTGGCACTGTATTAGTGGTGATGGACAAATTTATTATGAGCAATGGGGATTGCCAGTTCAGAGGCACCATCTTTTAGGAACTTAGACGGATGTTATCTGGGCCGGTGCTCTTAATTGGGTTAAACCTGCTTAGTTCTTTTTGCACGAAGTCATGAGATACACTTACTAGTTGACAACTGTTTGGAGTTACTCCTTTATTGGTATAGTATGTTTTAAATTTATCAGAGTCTGTGTTAAAGGTATTTGATGCAGCTGGTAGCTTACTTACTAGTGTTGATGCGACACTCCCCTCCTCTATCCCCTGAAACCCTCAACACTCCCCCTCCTCCCCTTGATACCCTCAACACTTCCCCTTCTCTACCTCCTGATACCCTCAACACTCCCCCTCCTCTCCCCCCTGATACCCTCAACACTCCCCCTCCTCTACCCCTGATACCTTCAACACTTTTCCTTCCTGTGGAGGGTATCATACCCTCCACACTCCCCCTCCTTACCTCCTGATACTCTTAACACTCTTCTCTCCCCCTGATACCCTTAACACTCCTCCTCTACCTCCTGATACCCTCAACACCCCCTCCTCCCTTGATCCCCTCAACACCCCCTCCTCTCCCCTGATACCCTCAACACTCCCCTACTGTACGTCCTGATACCCTCAACACCCTCCTCTACCTCCTAATACCCTTAACACTCCTCTCTCTCCTGATACCCTCAACACTCCCCTCCTCAACCCCTGATACCCTCAACCTCCCCTCCTCACCTCCTGATACCCTCAACACTCTTCTCCTCTCCTCCTGATACCCTTAACACTCCCTCCTCTACCTCTTGATCCCTACCTCCCCCTCCTCTACCTCCTGATCCCCTCAACCTCCTTCTCCTCACCTCCTGATACCCTCAACACTCCCCCTCCTCTACCTCTTGATACCCTTAACACCCCCCTCCTCTACCTCCCTTGATACCCTTAACACTCTTTCTCCTAACCTAACCTAACACTCCTCCTCTACCTCCTGATACCCTCAACACTCCCTCCTCTACCCCTGATGCCCTCAACACTCCCCTCTACCTCCTGATACCCTACCACTCCTTGTCCTCACCTCCTGATACCCTCAACACTCCCCCTCCTCCCCCTTATACCCTCAACACCCCCTTTTCTACCCTGATACCTCAACTCTCCCCTTACCCCCGATACCCTCAACACCCCCCTCCTACCCCTGATACCCTCAACCCTCCCTTCTGTACCCCTGATACCCTCAACACCCCTCCTCCTACCCCTGATACCCTCAACACTTCTCCTCTACCTTCTGATACCCTAAAACCTCCCCTCCTCTACCCCCTGATACCCTAAACTCCCCCTCCTCTATCCCTGATCCTCACCTCCTTCTACCCCTGATACCTCAACTCTCCCTCCTCTACCCCTGATCCCTCAACACTCCCTCCTCTACCCCTGATACCCTCAACCTCCTCTCCCCTGATACCCTCAACACTCCCTCCTCTACCCCTGATACCCTTAACACTCCCCTCCTCTATCCCCTGATCCCTCAACACTCCCTCCTTCCCCTGACCCCCTCAACACTCTCCCTCTACCCCTGATACCCTCAACACTCCCCTCCTCTACCCCTGATACCCTCAACACCCCCTCCCAAGTTTTTATTGTTCCTGAGTTTTTAATTGCATTTTTAATATACTTTTTTTAGTTCCATCTGTTTAACACCTTTTTTTTTCGCTTCTTCCTTTATCTATTATAATTTTTCAATATCTTGTTCTAAATAGTTTTTAAGTTTAGATTTACAAAATATTTTATCAAAGACAACACGAGTTTGTTGTTGACCTTAGTTGATAAATATTGTGTTGACATTGGTAAATATTGTGTGTTGACCTTAGATACTAAATGTTGTATTGACCTTGGTTGTTAAGTATTATGTGTTGATCTTAGTTGATAAATATTATGTGTTGATCTTAGTTGATAAATATAATGTGTTGACCTTAGTTGATAAGTATTGTGTTGACCTTAGTTGATAAGTATTTATGTGTTGACGTTAGGTGTGATCCAGGTTATCAGAGAGACACCTTGTACCAGGTCCAGCCTCTAATAGTTTTCAAGAAACAGGTGAAGGCAGTCTCATAGCACAACATAATCGAGGTTCAGACCTGCCACCACGGTGACCTATAAACACCATCTATCCCACGACTCAACAAACTCAGTTTGAACAAGAACATAAACTGGGACCAAATAAACGTGAATTTGACGACACTGCGATGACCATATGAATACGGAAGACCTAGATTAAGCCGCGAGGGTGTTGAGCCCTTAGCTCACTGCTGCCTCCAACCCTAGCCCCTTAGCTCACTGCTGCCTCCAGCCCCAGCCCCTTATCTCACTGCTGCCTCCAGTCCCAGTACCTTATCTCACTGCGCTCCAGTCCCAGCCCCAGTCACTGCTGCTCCAACCAGCCCTTAGCTCACTGCTGCCTCCAGCCCCAGCTCCTTAGCTCACTGCTGCCTCCAGCCCCAGCCCCTTATCTCACTGCTGCCTCCAACCCTAGCCCCTTAGCTCACTGCTGCCTCCAGCCCCAGCCCCTTATCTCACTGCTGCCTCCAGTCCCAGTACCTTATCTCACTGCTGCCTCCAGTCCCAGCCCCCTAGCTCACTGCTGCCTCTAGACCCAGCCCCTTAGCTACACGGTATATTTTTTTCACAATTCCTCAATTTCGTTATCCACAATGAGTAACAAAAAGGCACAATGAGTAAGTTGGCTCTGTCGCACCTCCTACTTTCGCACTCTCTCTTTTTCCTGTCTGCATCATTCTTTGCTCACCTGTTTGTCTCCATCTCCTTGTTTATATTTCTCTCTGTTGTGTATATCTCTGGTTTCTTGCACTTCCGTGACCTCCAGTGTTGTTTTCAGACTTGAACGTCCTCCAGAATTCGATGCAATTAAAGAGCATTTTCTTCGTCTCTGGAAAATGGAATTCCTTTGTTATTGTTTTCCAGCTTCCTATTGTCTTAAGCGCAAGACATCATTAACTCGGCCAGAGTCACTAATTATTTATCTCATTATTTATTTATTGAGAAACAGATGTAGGGAGGGAGGGAGGGAGAGAAAGGAAAGAAATGGAGGAGGGTTGCCATGAACAAAAGATTGTACACCTGATAATGCTAACAATTACGTACTGTGTTATCATACTTCCTGATGCTAGCAATTACTGTTATTATCATACTTCCTGATGCTAGCAATTACTGTGTTATCATACTTCCTGATGCTAGCAATTACTGTGTTATCATACTTCCTGATGCTAGCAATTACTGTTATTATCATACTTCCTGATGCTAGCAATTACTGTTATTATCATACTTCCTGATGCTAGCAATTACTGTGTTACCATACTTCCTGATGCTAGCAATTACTGTGTTATCATACTTCCTGATGCTAGCAATTACTGTGTTATCATACTTCGTGACGCTCACATTTAAAAAAGTGAATTTGTGAGCAGTGTTTGTGCCTATACACAGTTGGAAGAAGAGCTGGCTGTGTTTCTCTCTCATATTCCATCACACAAGAGAGGGAGAGGCGAGTGGGATGAGTGAGGAAAGAGGGAGTATTGGGATCCCATGTGTACCAGTCTGCTTAGGCAGATTTCCCTCAAGTACCAAGTGAGAAATACACTTAATATTTTATGTTTATTTCTGTGTAGTGGAATTGTTGTCTGTGAGGTGGTACCTCTGTGGTGTGTGGTACACCTCTGTGATGGTGTGTGGTACCTCTGTGATGGTGTGTGTGGTACCTCTGTGATGGTGTGTGTGGTACCTCTGTGATGGTGTGTGTGGTACCTCTGTGATGGTGTGTGTGGTACCTCTGTGATGGTGTGTGTGGGTGCCTCTGTGATGTGTGTGGTACTCTGTGATGTGTGTGTGGTACCTCTGTGATGGTGCGTGTGGTACCTCTGTGATGGTGTGTGTGGTACCTCTGTGATGGTGTGTGTGTTGTGCCTCTGGATGTGTGTGGTACCTCCTGTGTGTGTGGTACCTCTGTGATGGTGTGTGTGGTGCCTCTGTGATGGTGTGTGTGGTACCTCTGTGATGGTGTGTGTGGTACCTCTGTGATGGTGTGTGAGGTACCTCTGTGATGGTGTGGTACCTCTGTGATGGTGTGTGTGGTACCTCTGTGATGGTGTGTGTGGTACCTCTATGATGGTGTGTGGTACCTCTGTGATGGGTGTGAGGTACCCTGTGATGGGTGTGTGGTACCTCTGTGATGGTGTGTATGGTACCTCTGTGATGGTGTGTGAGGTACCTCTGTGATGGTGTGTGGTACCTCTGTGATGGTGTGTGTGGTACCTCTGTGATGGTGTGTGGTACCTCTGTGATGGTGTGTGTGGTACCTCTGTGATTGTGTGTGTGGGGCATCTCTATGATGGTGTGTATGATGGCCTACCTGGTTACAGTACCATCATGGTAATAACCTAGTAATGGCAGACAAGTGAGAGCAGTTTTGCATTTGTAATAGTAATGGTAATCCAGCGTGCCTGCTACGCCACCCATCTCGCACACATACATCCACCCACCACCCACACTCACCCAGTTATACTCACCACCCACCCACCACCCACAGGAGCCTGGGCGGCGCCGTAGCTGGGGCGGCTGTGGCCCAGTTGTTACTGAGGGTGAGATCGATGTTGTAGAAGTGAGGGCGTGAGCCAGCCAGGGATTGATCCCTCCCTGGCACTGCTGCAGTGTCCTGCCCTCCACCTGCCCTCAACCTGCCCTCCACCTGCTTTCCACCTGCCCTCCACCTGCTTTCCACCTGCCCTCCACCTGCTTTCCACCTGCCCTCCACTTGCTTTCCACCTGCCCTCCACCTACTTTCCACCTGCCCTCCACCTGCTTTCCACCTGCCCTCCACCTACTTTCCACCTGCCCTCCACCTGCTTTCCACCTGCCCTCCACTTGCTTTCCACCTGCCCTCCACTTGCTTTCCACCTGCCCTCCACCTACTTTCCACCTGCTTCCACCTTGCTTCCACCTGCCCTCCACCTCATTTCCACCTGCCCTCCACCTACTTTCCACCTGCCCTCCACCTACTTTCCACCTGCCCTCCACCTGCTTTCCACCTGCCCTTCACCTGCCCTCCACCTGCCCTTCACCTACTTCTCACCTGCTCGCCACCCGCCCTCCACCTGCCCTCCACCTGCTTTTCACCTGCTCACCACCCGCCCTCCACCTGCTCACCACCTGCCCTTCACCTGCCATTCACCGGCCTTCCACCTGCCATTCACCGGCACTCCACCTGCCCTCCATCTGCCCTTTACCTGCTCTCCACCTGCTTTTCACCTCACCACCTGCCCTTCACCTGCCCTCCACCTGCCCTCCACCTGCTCTTCACCTGCCCTTTACCTGCCCTCCACCTGCATTTCACTTACTCACCACCTGCCCTCCACCTGTTCTTCACCTGCCCCCACTTGCCCTCCACCTGCCCTCCACGTGCCCATCACCTGCTCTCCACCTGCCCTCCACCTGCCCTCCACCTGCCCTCCACCTGCCCTCCACCTGCTCTTCACCTGCCCTCCACCTGCCCTCCACCTGCTCTTCACCTGCCCTTCACCTGTCCTTCACCTGCCCTTCACCTGTCCTTCAGCTGCCCTTCACCTGTCCTTCACCTGCCCTCCACCTGTCCTCCACCTGCCCTCCACCTGCCCTTCACCTGCCCTCCACCTGCCCTTCACCTGCCCTCCACCTGCTCTTCACCTGCCCTTCACCTGTCCTTCACCTGCCCTCCACCTGTTCTTCACCTGCCCTCCACCTGCCCTCTACCTGCCCTCCACCTGCTCTTCACCTGCCCTTACCTGCCCTCCACCTGCTTTCTTCACCTGCCCACCACCTGCCCTTCACCTCTCACCTGCCCTCCACGTGCCCTTCACCTGCCTTTCACCTGCCTCCACCTGCCTTCACCTGCCCTCCACGCCTCCACCTGCCTCTACCTGCCTCTTCACCTGCTCCTTTCACTCTGCTCACCACCTGCCCTCCACCTGCCTTCACCTGCCTCCATTCAGCCTCTCACCTGCATCCACGTGCCCTTTTCACCTTCCACTTGCCCTCCACCTCTGCTTCACACCTGCCTCACTCTTCTCACACCTGCCTACACTCTACTCACACTTGCTTACACCTACTCACACTCTGCTTCTCACCTGCTCACACTCTGCCTACACCTACTCACACTGTTCACCACTCACACCTGCTTACACCTGCTCAGACCTGCCTACACTCTGCTCACACTCTGTTTACACTCTTTCACACTGTTCACATCCACTCCATACCTTACACTCTGCTTCATACCTGTTACACTCGCTTTCACACTGCTAATTACATTCACTCTGCTTCATACTACTCACACTTGCTTGTTCTGCTCACACTGTTTACATTTACACACCTGTTTCATCCTACTTTCACACTGTTTACACTCTATGCTACACTTTGCTAGCACCTACTTCTCACATTCTCTGTTTACACTTACTATACTCTGTTTACACTCTACTACACCCTGTGTTCATTTTCTACACTGTTTACATTTACTACACCTGCTTCTACACCTCACATTTTACATTTAGCCACCTGCTCACACTGCCTACATTTGCTCAACCTGTTTACATTCTTCACACAAAATCTCTACTTCATTTGTTCTTACACTCTGTTTACACTAACCTGCTTACATTTAGCCACACTCTGATCTTATCCGTATTTACACACTGTTTACATTCTATTCTCACATACTCTGTTACACTACTCACATTTCCAAGCTCTGCTACATTACTCTACACTTGTTTACACATTGCTTCATACTTACACTGTTTACACTCTGTTTTACATACCCTGTCTACATTTACTTCACATCTGCTTACACTGTCTACACCTACTTCACACCTGCCTACACTCTACTCACACCTGCCTGCACCTACACACTTGCTTTACACCTACTACACCTGCTACACCTACTACACCTGTTACACCTGCTTACACCTTACTCACACCTGCTTACACCTGCCTACACCTACTCACACCTGCCTACACCTACTCACACCTGCTTACACCTGCCTACACCTACTCACACCTGCTTACACCTACTCACACTTGCCTACACCTACTCACACTTGCCTACACCTACTCACACCTGCCTACACCTACTCACACCTGCTTACACCTGCCTGTGCACAATAGTTTTCTAAAACTAAACTCCTGAAATATTTAGGAAAATTTATCACTTTTATCTTGAAAATTTGGGAGTATATATGTTGTGTTACTGTTGCTGGTGTTACTGTTACTGGTGTTACTGTTACTGGTGTTACTGTTACTGGTGTTACTGTTACTGGTGTTACTGTTACTGGTGTTACTGTTACTTGTGTTACTGTTACTGGTGTTACTGTTGCTGGTGTTACTGTTGCTGGTGTTACTGTTACTGGTGTTACTGTTGCTGGTGTTACTGTTACTGGTGTTACTGTTACTGGTGTTACTGTTCTTGGTGTTACTGTTACTGGTGTTACTGTTACTGGTGTTACTGTTCCTGGTGTTACTGTTACTGGTGTTACTGTTACTGGTGTTACTGTTACTGGTGTTACTGTTACTGGTGTTATTGTTGCTGGTGTTACTGTTACTGGTGTTACTGTTACTGGTGTTACTGTTACTGGTGTTACTGTTACTGGTGTTACTGTTACTGGTGTTACTGTTGCTGGTGTTACTGTTACTGGTGTTACTGTTGCTGGTGTTACTGTTGCTGGTGTTAATGTTACTGGTGTTACTGTTACTGGTGTTACTGTTACTGTGTTACTGTTACTGGTGTTACTGTTACTGGTGTTACTGTTACTGGTGTTACTGTTAATGGTGTTACTGTTGCTGGTGTTACTGTTGCTGGTGTTATTGTTACTGGTGTTACTGTTACTGGTGTTACTGTTACTGGTGTTAATGTTACTGGTGTTACTGTTGCTGGTGTTATTGTTACTGGTGTTACTGTTACTGGTGTTACTGTTACTGGTGTTAATGTTACTGGTGTTAATGTTACTGGTGTTACTGTTACTGGTGTTACTGCTACTGGTGTTACCAGCTGCTGGTGTTACTGCTGCTGATGCTAGTGGTGTTACTGCTTGTTGTGGTAGTGGTGTTACTTGTTATGGTGTTACCAATGTCAACACTGCCTGTCCACCTTGTCAATACCCGTGACGCTTGTATATCGTGACTGTATCTCATGTCTGGAAATGTGTGTGTGTGTGTGTGTGTGTGGCAGGTGAGTGTATGAGCAAGGAGGGTGTGTGTGACAGGTGAGTGTGTGTGGCAGGTGAGTGTATGAGCAAGGAGGGTGTGTGTGACAGGTGAGTGTGTGTGGCAGGTGAGTGTATGAGCAAGGAGTGTGTGTGTGACAGGTGAGTGTGTGTGGCAGGTGTGTGTATGAGCAAGGAGGGTGTGTGTGACAGGTGTGTGTGTGTGGCAGGTGAGTGTATGAGCAAGGAGTGTGTGTGTGACAGGTGAGTGTGTGTGGCAGGTGAGTGTATGAGCAAGAAGGGTGTGTGTGGCAGGTGAGTGTATGAGCAAGGAGGGTGTGTGTGACAGGTGAGTGTGTGTGGCAGGTGAGTGTGTGTGGCAGGTGAGTTTATGAGCAAGGAGTGTGTGTGTGACAGGGGAGTGTGTGTGTGACAGGTGAGTGTGTGAGACAGGTGAGTGTGTGTGGCAGGTGAGTGTGTGTGTGTGACAGGTGAGTGTGTGTGACAGGTGAGTGTGTGTGACAGGTGAGTGTGTGACAGGTGAGTGTGTGGTGGCAGGTGAGTGTGTGTGTGGCAGGTGAGTGTGTGTGTGACAGGGGAGTGTGTGTGTGGCAGGTGTGTGTGTGGCAGGTAGTGTGTGGCAGGTGAGTGTGTGTGACGGGAGTGTGTGTGACAGGTGAGTGTGTGTGACAGGTGAGTGTGTGTGACAGGTGAGTGTGTGTGGCAGGTGAGTGTATGAGCAAGGAGGGTGTGTGTGACAGGTGAGTGGGGTGGCAGGTGAGTGTGTGTGGCAGGTGAGTTTATGAGCAAGGAGGTGTGTGTGGACAGGGAGTGTGTGTGTGACAGGTGAGTGGGGGTGTGTGACAGGGGGAGTATGTGTGTGATAGGGGAGTGTGTGTGTGACAGGGGAGTGTGTGTGACAGGTGAGTGTGTGTGCCAGGGGAGTGTGTGTGTGACAGGGGAGTGTGTGTGTGACAGGGGAGTGTGGTGTGACAGGTGAGTGTGACAGGTGAGTGTGACAGGTGAGTGTGTGACAGGTGAGTGTGTGTGACAGGTGAGTGTGTGGCAGGTGAGTGTGTGTGTGACAGGTGAGTGTGTGTGACAGGTGAGTGTGTGTGGCAGGTGAGTGTGTGTGGCAGGTGAGTGTGTGTGTGGACAGGGGTGGTGTGTGGCAGGTGAGTGTATGAGCAAGAAGGGTGTGTGTGGTGGAGTGAGAGGTGGAGGTGGTGGAAGGGGGGAGGTGGTGGAAGGAGGAGAGGTCAGGCTGGTGGAGGAGGAGGAGAGGTCAGGCTGGTGGAGGAGGAGAGGTCAGGCTGGGCGAGGAGGAGGGTCAGGCTGGTGGAGGAGAAGTCAGGCAGGTGGAGAGGAGAGGTTGTTGGTGGAAGGTCAGGCTGATGGGAGAGGTCAGGTTGGTGGGAGAGGAGAGGTCAGGCTGGTGGAAGAGGAGAGGTCAGGCTGGTGGAGGAGGAGAGGTCAGGCTGGTGGAGAAGGAGAGGTCAGGCTGGTGGAGGAGGAGATGTCAGGCTGGTGGAGGAGGAGAGGTCAGGCTGGTGGAGGAGGAGAGGTCAGGCTGGTGGAGGAGGAGAGGTCAGGCTGGTGGAGGAGGAGAGGTCAGGCTGGTGGAGGAGGAGAGGTCAGGCTGGTGGAGGAGGAGTCAGGCTGGTGGAGGAGGAGAGGTCAGGCTGGTGGAGGAGAGGTCAGGCTGGTGGAGGAGGAGAGGTCAGGCTGGTGGAGGAGGAGAGGTCAGGCTGGTGGAGGAGGAGAGGTCAGGCTGGTGGAAGAGGAGAGGTCAGGCTGGTGGAAGATTAGAAGTGAGTTTATTGCTAGTAGAGGGAAGGTGAGGCTGTGTTGCAGACAGTTGTTGTGTTGTAAAAAGCTGTTGTATTGCAAACATCTGTTGTGTTGCAGACAGCTGTTGTGTTGCAGACAGTTGTTGTACTGCAGACGGCTGTTCTGTTGCAGACGACTGTTGTATTGCAGACAACTGTTGTGTTACAGTCAGCTGTTGTGTTGCACACAGCTGTTGTACTGCAGACAGCTGTTGTGTTGCAGTCAGCTGTTGTATTGCAGAGAGCAGTTGCTTTTGTAGTCTGTGTTGCAGTCAGTTTTGTATGCAGACAGCTGTTGTATTGCAGACATTCCTTGTGTTGAAGACAGCTGTTGTGTTGTAGACAGCTGTTGTGTTGCAGTTAGTCGTTTTGTTGCACAAATGTTGTATTGCAGTCTCTTGTTACAGACATCTGTTTTGTTGTAGTCAGTTGTTGTGCTGCAGTCTGCTGTTGTGTTGCAGACTGCTGTTGTGTTCCAGTCAGTTGTCTTGCAGTTATCACTTGTGTTGCAGGGGCTGTTGTGTGCAGACAGCTGTTTTGCAAACTGCGGTTTTGTTGCAACAGCTGTTGTGTTGCAAACTGCTGTTTTGTTGTAGACAGTTGTGTTGCAGTCATTTGTGTTTCGGACAGCTGTTGTGTTTCAGTCAGTTTTGTTGTGGACAGCTGTTGTGTTGCAGTCAGTGTTGCAGTCAATCGTTGTGTTGTAGACAACTGATTTGTTGCAGACAGTTGTTGTGTTGCTGACAACTGTTGTGTTCCAGTCAGCTGTTGTGTTGCAGTCATTTGTTGTGTTGCTGACAACTGTTGTGTTCCAGTCAGCTGTTGTCTTCCAGTCAGTTGTTGTCTTGCAGTCAGGTTTTGTCTTGCAGTCAGTTGTTGTGTTGCAGACAGCTATTGTGTTGCAGCAGTTGTGTTGCAGACAGCTATTGTGTTGCATGCAGTTGTTGTGTTGCAGACATATGTTGTATTGCAGTCAGCTGTTGTGTTGCAGACAGCTGTTGTGTTCCAGTCAGTTGTGTTGCAGTCAACTGTTGTGTTGCAGACATCTGTTGAGTTGCAGTAAGTTTTTGTCTTGAAGTCAGCAGTTGTGTTGCAGCCAGTTGTGTTGCATACAGCTGTTGTGTTGCAGTCAGTTGTTGTGTTGCAGACAGCTGTTGTTGTGTTGATCTTTGCGAGTAGTGTGGAACATGATGTTTCTCCTTACTTTTATCTGTAAGTGTTACAATAGCTTGTCTAGTGTTGTGTTGAGTTTGTTGTGATAGTCAGGTGGCGTCCTACAACCTTATCTTCCTTACTCCTTCCTTTTATTTCTTCCTCCTTCCTTTTATTTCTTCCTCCTTCCTTCATGTACCCCTCCTTCCTTCATGTACCCCTCCTTCCTTCATGTACCACTCGTTCCTTCATGTACCCCTCCTTCCTTCATGTACCCCTCCTTCCTTCATGTACCCCTCCTTCCTTCATGTCCCCTCCTTCCTTCATGTACCACTCGTTCCTTCATGTACCCCTCCTTCCTTCATGTACCCCTCCTTCCTTCATGTACCCTTCCTTCCTTCAAGTACCCCTCCTTCCTTCATGTCCCCTCCTTCCTTCATGTACCACGCGTTCCTTCATGTACCCCTCCTTCCTTCATGTACCCCTCCTTCCTTCATGTACCCCTCCTTCCTTCATGTCCCTCCTTCCTTCATGTACCACTCGTTCCTTCATGTACCCCTCCTTCCTTCATGTACCCCTCCTTCCTTCATGTACCCCTCCTTCCTTCAAGTACCCTCCTTCCTTCATGTACCCTCTTTCTTTCATGTACCCTCCTTCATGTACCCCTCCTTCCTTCATGTACCCTCCTTCCTTCATGTACCCCTCCTTCCTTCATGTACCCTCCTTCCTTCATGTACCCCTCCTTCCTTCATGTACCCCTCCTTCCTTCATGTACCCCTCCTTCCTTCATGTACCCCTCCTTCCTTCATGTCCCCTCCTTCCTTCATGTCCCCCTCCTTCCTTCATGTCCCCCTCCTTCCTTCATGTCCCCCTCCTTCCTTCATGTCCCCCTCCTTCCTTCATGTCCCCTCCTTCCTTCATGTACCCCTCCTTCCTTCATGTACCATTCCTTCCTTCATGTACCATTCCTTCCTTCATGTACCCCTCCTTCCTTCATGTACCCTCCTTCCTTCATGTACCCCTCCTTCCTTCATGTACCCCTCCTTCCTTCATGTCCCCCTCCTTCCTTCATGTCCCCTCCTTCCTTCATGTACCCCTCCTTCCTTCATGTACCATTCCTTCCTTCATGTACCCCTCCTTCCTTCATGTCCCCCTCCTTCATTCATGTACCCTCCTTCCTTCATGTACCATTCCTTCTTTCATGTACCCCTCCTTCCTTCATGTACCCCTCCTTCCTTCATGTACCCCTCTTTCCTTCATGTACCCTCCTTCATGTACCCCTCCTTCCTTCATGTACCCCTCCTTCCTTCATGTACCCCTCCTTCCTTCATGTCCCCCTCCTTCCTTCATGTCCCCCTCCTTCCTTCATGTACCCCTCCTTCCTTCATGTACCATTCCTTCCTTCATGTACCCCTCCTTCCTTCATGTACCCCTCCTTCCTTCATGTACCCTCCTTCCTTCATGTACCCCTCCTTCCTTCATGTACCCCTCCTTCCTTCATGTCCCCCTCCTTCCTTCATGTACCCCTCCTTCCTTCATGTACCATTCCTTCATGTACCCCTCCTTCCTTCATGTACCCCTCCTTCCTTCATGTACCCCTCCTTCCTTTATGTACCCCTCCTTCCTTCATGTACCATTCCTTTCTTCATGTACCCCTCCTTCCTTCATGTACCCCTCCTTCCTTCATGTACCCCTCCTTCCTTCATGTACCCTCCTTCCTTCATGTACCACTCCATGTACCACTCCTTCCTTCATGTACCACTCCTTCCTTCATGTACCCCTCCTTCCTTCATGTACCCGTCCTTCCTTCATGTACCCCTCCTTCCTTCCCTCTTCAACACATTACAACCTTCCGTTTACCAGAATTTATTGCAGATCTGCGCCACATATTTGCAACATCTGCCCAGGTGTGAGTGGTGAGCAGTGATGCCGTCACTGCCCAGGTGTGAGTGGTGAGTAGTGATGACGTCACTGCCCAGGTGTGAGTGGTGAGCAGTGATGACGTCACTGCCCAGGTGTGAGTGGTGAGAGTGATGACGTCACTGCCCAGGTGTGAGTGGTGAGCAGTGATGACGTCACTGCCCAGTGATGGTGACCAGTGATGACGTCACTGGGTGTGAGTGGTGAGCAGTGATGACGTCACTGCCCAGGTGTGAGTGGTGAGTAGTGATGACGTCACTGCCCAGGTGTGAGTGGTGAGCAGTGATGACGTCACTGCCCAGGTGTGATTGGTGACCAGTGATGACGTCACAACGCTACCGGTGTTCACTCATAAACACTGAACACTTTACTATAGTTATTTTCATCTGTTTGAGTGTTCACATCCGTAACTTTGATGAAGGTTCACTGTCTGGCTCAGAGGGGAAATGTCACTCACTGCTTCCCCTTTCCCCTCTCACCTCTCATCACTCCCCCTCTCACCTCTCATCACTCCCCCTCCCTCTCACCACTTCCCCTCCCTCTCACCACTTCCCCTCCCTCTCACCTCGCATCACTCCCCTCCCTCTCACCTCTCACCACTCCCCCTCCCTCTCACCTCTCCCTCTCACCTCGCATCACTCCCTCCCTCTCACCTCTCCCTCTCACCTCGCATCCTCCCTCCCTCTCACCACTCCCCTCCCTCTCACCTCTCATCACTCCCCTCCCTCTCACCACTCCCCCTCCCTCTCACCTCGCATCACTCCCCTTCCCTCTCACCTCTTATCACTCCCCTTCCTTTAACCTCTCATCACTCCCCTCCCTCTCACTTCTCATCACTCTCCTTCCCTCTCACCTCTCATCCTCCCCTCCCTCTCACCACTCCCCTCACCTCTCATCACTCACCCTCCCTCTCACCTCTCATCCTCCCTCCCTCTCACCTTTCATCACTCCCCTCCCTTTCACCTCTCATCACTCCCTTCCCTCTCACCTCTCATCACTCCCTCCCTCTCACCTCTCATCACTCCCCTTCCCTCTCACCTCTTATCCTCCCTTCCCTTTAACCTCTCATCCTCCCCTCCCTCTCACTTCTCATCCTCCCCCTCCCTCTCACTTCTCATCACTCTCCTTCCCTCTCACCTCTCATCACTCTCCTTCCCTCTCACCTCTCATCACCCCTCCCTCTAATCACTCCCCTACCTCATCACTCCTCCCTCTCACCTCTCATCCCTCCCCTCCCTCTCACCACTCACCCTCACCTCTCACCCTCCCTCTCACCTCTCATCACTCCCTCCCTCTCACCTCTCATCACTCCTTCCCTCTCACCTCTCATCACTCCCCTTCCCTCTCACCTCTCATCACTCTCCTTCCCTCTCACCTCTCATCACTCCCCTCCCTCTCATCACTCCCCTACCTCATCCTCCTCCCTCTCACCTCTCATCCCTCCCCCTCCCTCTCACCACTCACCCTACCTCTCACCCTCCCTCTCACCTCTCATCACTCCCCTCCCTCTCCACCTCTCATCACTCCCCTTCCCTCTCACCTCTCATCACTCCCCTTCCCTCTCACCTCTCATCCTCTCCTTCCCTCTCACCTCTCATCACTCCCTCCCTCTCATCACTCCCCTACCTCATCACTCCTCCCTCTCACCTCTCATCCCTCCCCTCCCTCTCACCACTCTCCCTCACCTCTCACCCTCCCTCTCACCTCTCATCACTCCCTCCCTCTCACCTCTCATCACTCTCCTTCCCTCTCACCTCTCATCACCCTCCCTCTCATCACTCCCTCTCTCTCACTCTCATCACTCCCCCTCCTCTCACCTCTCATCCTCCCTCCTTCTCACCTCTCCATCGTGTTTCCTGGGCAGTGTCACTCATTCCTCTGGGGAAGTTTGTGTTGAGAGTGAGTGTATGTGGTCCTGTGTGTGTGTGTGTGTGTGTGTGTGTACTCATTCATATGTGGTTACAGGAGTCGATTCACAGCTCCTGGCCCCGCCTCTTCGCATATAGCTACTAGGTTCGCTCCTGGCTTCGAGAGCCTTTCCGTACCTCATCTTTAAACTATGTATGAATCCTGCCTCTACCACTTCACTCTCCAGGTCGTTTCATTTCCTGACAACTCTAAGGCTGAAGAAATACTTCCTAACATCTCCGTGACTCATCTGTTTCTTCAACTTCTCGCTGTGCCCTCGTCTTCCTGTTCCCCTTCTCTCAAAAAATCTGCCCCTTTTCACTCTATCAGTTTCTTTCAGTATTTTGTACGTTTATATATTATCACCCCTATTACTGTGCCCCAGTGACGTCATTCTTAGTTCCCTTAATCTCTCATTATAGGATATACCGCAGTGTACCGGGACTAGTCCTGTTGCATACCTCTGCACTTTCTCAAATTTCTTGACGTGTTTAGCCAGGTGTGGGTTCCATACTGGTGCTGCATACTCTAATGTTTGCCTTACGTATACGTGTCGTGAATGACTCCTTACTTAGATGTCTAAAATATAGTTTTAGATTTGCCAGACGCGCATTTACTGCAACAGTTATTTAATTGATGTGAACCTCAGGGATATGGTCGGTGCAATACTCACCCCAAGCTCCTTGACTGAGGTTTGCAGCCGTAGCCCTCTGAGCTTGTTCTCCGTCTGCGGTCTTCTTTGCCCTTCCCAAACTTCCTAACTTTGCACTTGCTGGGGTTGAACTGCAGTAGCCACTTGTCAGACCCGACCTACATCCTGTCCAGATCCATTTGTAGTCTTTCTGGTTCACGTCTGCTTGTATTCTCATTAGTTTTACATCGTATGCAAACAGAGATACATCTGATTATCCCTTCCTTCATGTCATTCACGTATACAAGAAATAGCACCGGTTCTAGACTGATCCTTGTGGAACCCCACATTCATCCATTCCGACACCTCATCACGGGCACTAACTCGCTGTGTCCCTCCTGTCAGGTATGTCTAGCTTTTGTACTACTCTCTTGTGATGCAATTTACTCATCCTCTCTCTTTTGTCTTCTGTTACCGCCTCGTAGAACTCCAGTAGACTTGTGACACGGGATTTACCATCTCTAAAGCCGTGCTGGTTGTCATGTATGATCCCACTCCTTTCTAGTGCTCTCATACATGACTCTTCTGATAATTTTCTCCATTGCTTTACATTATATTTAAACATATCTATCTATCTATCTATCTATATATATATATATATATATATATATATATATATATATATATATATATATATATATATATATATATATATATATATATATATATATATATATATATATATAATTCTTCGTCCGTAAGTCATGCATGTCTTAAGAGGCGACTAAAATGCCGGGAGCAAGGGGCTAGTAACCCCTTCTCCTGTATATATTACTAAAGTTAGAGAAAAACTTTTGTTTTTCTTTTTGGGTCACCCTGTCTCGGTGGGATACGGCCCGGTTTGTTGAAAGAATAAGATATATATATATATATATATATATATATATATATATATATATATATATATATATATATATATATATATATATATTTGTGTGTGTGTGTACCTGAGCCACAGTTTTCCCTCTCCAGACACAACTTATTCCCATGTGAATTATTATTTTGGAAGCTCTGTTATTATTTCATAATTACACCTCACATACACTCACGGTTGGTCGACTAACACACACTTTCCGCCTCGTCAATTCTGGCTTTTTTTTTCTATCGCTATTTTCTATCCAATATAACTTTTTTAATCATTTCAACGACACGGAAAAAGCTTTAGGGAATTTGGGACGCAGATTTCGAGCGATATATTTCTATTGTCTTTATAAGCAAACCTGTGTGGACGGCAGGGCTAGAGTATTTGGTTATGTTGTGCTAGGAGGATAGTAGTAGTAGTGTTGGTTGTGCTAGGAGTGATAGTAATAGTTGTGATAATGGTAGTAACGTTGACAGCTGTTGCGGTTTTTTAGGTTGTGTTTGTAAGAGTATAGCTGGTAGTAATGGTAGTGTTGGTAGTAATGGTAGTGGTAATAGAATCAGTAATAGTTATAAAAGTGGTGATGGTGATGGTACTAGTAGTGAAAGTAGTAGTTTATACTTAGTGGTAGTAGTAATGGTAGTAATAATTTTGGCAATATAAAAAATGGTGTAAATAGCACCACCATTTTCTGATACCAGACACCACTACCAATATAACCTTCTTCCACTACCACCACTTCTTTGCCACTGTTGTTAATATTGCTAACACCAGCAGTGGTGGTAGTAGCAGTAGTGGAATCTTAGTTCACAACTTTACATAAACATTCCTGGTTAAAGTCCTGGTGGCCACCTCATACACCTGACTCTCCTGGTCAAAGTCCTGGTGACCACCTCATCCACGTGACTCTCCTGGTCAAAGTCCTGGTGGCCACCTCATCCACCTGACTCTCCTGGTCAAAGTCCTGGTGGCCACCTCATCCAGTGACTCTCCTGGTCAAAGTCCTGGTGGCCACCTCATCCACGTGACTCTCCTGGTCAAAGTCCTGGTGGCCACCTCATCCACCTGACTCTCCTGGTCAAAGTCCTGGTGGCCACCTAATCCACGTGACTCTCCTGACAGCTTTCCATTGTCTTTACCTTTCCTTGTTACCTACGATTTTCTTAAGCCATATTTGTATTTTGTTTGGTAGTGTACTTCGCTGGGATTCTTTTTTCCACAAATCTTTTTTACAGGCTGAGATTAGTTATGCTGCCTCAGTTCATTTTAAACCCCAGCCCTCTAAGTATGACCCCAGGATGCGACCCACACCAGCCCACTAACACCCAGGTACCTACTTACTGCTAGGTGAATAGGAGCAGCAGGTGTAAGGAAAAATGCCCATCGTTTCCACCCATGAAGGAGATCGAACCATGCACACTAAGTGTGAGAGCTGAGTGCGCTACAAACCGAGCCACGTGGCACCTATCTCCGGTCTTCCCTAATACTTAAATTTCTCGTTTAGTCTTTGGTGAGACTTCTACGATCTTTATTTCGGTCTTGGTCTCCCTCCTTGTTCTCTAGATCATCTTCCTTCAGTTTGTTTCTCTTTCGGTGAAGAAGTCTGATGTAGATACTCAAAACCAGAAAAAAAATATTTAATGTATAATTTTTATTGATTCCGTCACACATTGGATTGCTCCTTCATGATAAAGTTACGCTAACTAAAGAAACACACTGAAGAAGAATGTAGAATGTAACTTTAGTATGTCTGTGTCTAGCATTAGGAATAATATTTGGAGAGAGAAATAATGAAGGTGAATGGTATAGGAATGCAGTTGGAAGCCTGAGTAGATCTGTCTTGCGTTTATGGAGCAACTTGCAGTGTGAACACACTGACTCATGTTGTACTAGCTAGACTTATGCTAGGTTACAGGCACTTCTAGCAATGTGGCAAACACACAGGTGTCTCCCACAGTCTCTCCCTCACTGTCTCACTGTCTCCCACACAGTGTCTCCTCACTATCTCCCACAGTGTCTCCCTCTCTGTCTCCCACACTGTCTCCCACAATGTCTCCCACTGTCTCCCACACTGTCTCCACCAGTGTCTCCCACACTACCGTAGCTCCGCTGATAATTAGTCAGGCAGCTCCAGTTTTCTCCTGCGATAGATTCTTTTTACATGCAAATTTCATCAGGTTTCTTTTTAGCAACTTTTCAACGTTCTCCTCGAATTTTCCCCGACTCCTGGGCGGGAAAGCAAATGTATATAATATATATATATATATATATATATATATATATATATATATATATATATATTATTGTAATCACGAACGAGTGGTATTTAACAACACTTCGACTAGCCGGGGGATCAAACCTGCGAAAATTCAAGACGCTCTAACCCACTGGACCATACAATCCTACAAAGATCACGCACCCAGCAGAGCTAGGTGTTGTACAGTGATCCGAGGACATACGATAGTGTGGGTGCCTCGGAGCTAATTTAATTCTACTCACTGTTTGGTGTACTACTCCACAAACAGTATATATAGTATTGTAACCACGAACAAGTGGTATTTAATCAAAACATCACTGCGACTAGCCGGGGATTGAACCCGTGTTTTAGCCCGCTTTATGGTGAGCGAAAATTCACGAGGCTCTAACCCACTGGACCATTAAGATCCCCAGCTAGTCACAGTGTTGTTATTGATTAAATACCACTTGTTCTGGTTTACTATATATACTGCTTGTGGAAGCTGTACACGCAAGGAGTAAATTAAGTTAACTCTGAGGCACTCACCATCGTATGCTCGGATCACTGTACAACATCTAAGTTTGCTGAGTGCGTGATTCTTTATGATTGTATGATCCCGTGGAGTTAGTGTCGTGAATTTTAGCACACCATGGGGCAGCTAAAACAACACAGTTTCGATCCCCGGCTATCGCAGTGTTGTTTTTATATATATATATATATATATATATATATATATATATATATATATATATATATATATATATATATATATATATATAAGGATGGGGTCCACCTCTGGTGTCAATTGTGGGACCCATTGCCTCGGAGAAGTGGATAAAAGACTTCAAGGAAGAATATTTAGATTTCTTTCTGAAGCTATTTGATTATTCCACTTCCCTACCACCCCATCTTTTTACAAACTTTATTTCAAGACAAAATACAATGGGGAGTAAAACAACATAGATAACAACTCAGAGCTACATGTCAAATACTTCGTCCAACTCCCCGGCAGTGGGCCGCGTGCCCAGAATACTGCAGGCATTTCCCCTCTGGATCGCAACACTGAGTCTCTGAAAGAGGAAGCTGGTCGCCCTGTGGTCCTTGGTTTCTATGATGAGTTTTCACCAGCTCCTTGAGAAACTTTAGAGCACACTTCCCCATGCTCCATGGGTCTCCGACCCTATTGGGATGAAGTTATAGCAGAGGGAAGGTCTTCATATTTGCGGGTCTTCTGGGTCTCCCTGTGGCTGGCAGCTCCACCCCTTCGGCTAAGGAGTGTGGCAGGTAGGTGTCTGCCAATGTGGCAGCACAGGTGTAGTCCCAAGCAATCTGCTTACCATCCTTCCAGGGTAGCATGGTGGCTCCATCAGGACGCTTTTGACTTCCATCAGACCTCTGCACTTGGGGTTCCCGTTGAGCTGGGCAACGGGCTGTGGCGAGCTTCTCTTTATGATGTCATTGACCTCCTCATGTCCTAGCATACTTCCCTTCTGATGTGTGACACACTAGACCATGAAGTCCGAATTGATCAGCCGTCGCCCTGCCGCAAATACACCTATGTTCGGTGAGTATGGGGGCGGCTAGGCGAAGAGCAACACCAATCCGAATGGCCTGTGGGTCGAGTCGAGTGCCCAGAGAGGATTGGGAACAACAAGAAGGAAATCTCCTGAGTGTGGTGCCTTCACCGCTAGGAGACGAAGCTTTGTCCTTTCCTGAAGCGTTGGTGAGCATTGTGTTGGAAATTTTTCCATGATCGGTTTGTCCCAGTGGGACTGTTTGTGCTCTTTGGGAGGAGCTGGTCTACTGGAGGAGTCTGCCAGGATGTCCACTGCACTGCTGCTTCAATGAACTTGGGGTCTTGAGCTCCCACCACACCTCTCAAACGTTCAGGGACAATCCTCTTGACTAATCCACAGGAGGCCAAACACGATGACAGAAATGCAGGTAACGCTACCTGCCTTGCTTTGCGCACCCTATACCTCCCAGTCGCACTGGGAGGGTTGCCTCTCCCATTGCTGATCCTCTAGTGACAGATTCAGTGCCTTCTTGAAGGTTGATCTCAGGTGTGCGTCATACTCGTCAAGTGTTGGGTTTTCAAAAGAGGTGCGCACCTCAAGAGTAAGTGAGTCTTGGCATAGTAAGACACCTTGTGAGGAGATACAGGGCATCATGGGCATCAAGATCACTTATTCTCTCCTCCATTCTTTCAGGTCATTCACTTTGTCCTTGAGGACAAGTGATATATATATATATATATATATATATATATATATATATATATATATATATATATATATATATATATATATATATAATATATATACTATATATATATATATATATATATATATATATATATATACTACACCACACACACACACACACACACACACATACACACACACACACACACACAGTAGGGACGCCGTGCGGGTCAGTCGCAACTTGTAGGGCTCTGTGCAAATAAGTGTTTTTGAGGGCTACACAAGGGTACTGCAGGGGTTATCAAGTGTGTCAGGGTAGTGAACAACCCTTGAAGTGTTTACGAGTTGCCCTGAGCCACATAAGTGTGGGAAGAGCCATAATTTTATAAGTGATCTAGAAATAAATATTTGGTGGCGGGATCAGTGGGCCTAGTGTGCTCAGGCGACGTTGCCACGTGTTCACCTAGATAATAAAGTGAAATTAATATGTGACAAGCGAAAAAATTCAGTGAATAGGTTATATTATATATCGACAAGAAACAAAAGTGGATATACAAGAACATCACATCGAGTTGGACAATTTACAGGCTACTACACGCTGGACAGCTGCATCGCATCGCAAGTATTCATCTATGCGTGGTTTCGGGTGTCGGGAGTAAGTTCCAATTACCTAACCGCTAAGCTGATTGTGAACGGTCAACTCTCATATTTAAGATAAGGAATAGGATATCAAGTACTCAGTAACAAATAGCAATTGGTAATTTCTAGTAGAAAAGGGCGAGCAGACAGGTGAATCATAGAATACATTAACTGGTAGATCAGGTGTGTCAGGTCAGGCCAGGTAGAGGAGCACTGTAGACTATGTGTTACTCTTAGACCTCAATACCACTCATACACCATAACACAATTTCACCAATACTTTTCACAAATAAATCCATACACATATAGTTCACACACACACACACACACAACACATTAAGGTAGGTCAGTGTGTCAGGCAGGCCAGGTAGAGAAGCACTGCAGACAACGTGTCACTCATAAACTCCACATACACACCCATACACCATAACACAATTTCACACTACTATTCACAATACATACACACACAAACATACACACACACATACATACACACACAAAACTAACACACACACAAAAAAAAACTAACACACACACACACACAAAACTAACACACACACACACACAAAACTAACAAAAATCAAACACACACACACAAAAAAAACTAACACACACACACACATACACATACACACAAAACTAACACACACACACAGGCCCACACACATATTTCCCCTCTCCCTCCACCCACCTCTCCCCAATCCCTTCCCTGAACCCCCTCTCTCACCCACCTCCTCCCCTCTCCCTCTCCCATTCTCTCTCCACCTCTGCTTCTCCCTCCTTCACTCTCTCCTCATAATCCCCCTCTTCCCCTCCCCACCTTTCTTCCTTTTCCCCCATGTCTTCAGTTTCTCCTCTCCCTCCCTCCACCCCCACACAAACATAGGCAATCACACCAAAAACAACCACACAGAAATACATAGTTTTTCACTCTGTGGCATCTTAAAAATAAAAATAAAAATGGGGTCCCAGAGAGCAGGACGGAAAACCAGGGGACTGGAGGATGAGTCTGCAAAGGAAGATTGGGCAGCAGAGCTCATGAAAGGGAACATGAGTGGGAAGGAAGCTAGAGGAGCTTAGCATGAAAATGGAGGAAAGGATAGCTGCAGAAAGCAAGATAATGGAGGAGAGGATAGCTGCAGAAAGCAAGATAATGGAGGAGAGGATAGCTGCAGAAAGCAGGAAGTGGGAGAAGCAAGTCACAACAGCAGAGGCTAAGATACAGAGATTAGAAGAAGAACTGAAAAATTTGAAACAGCCTAATGAACTAAAAGCAATGTGGACATGGTATCAGAAACTGCTACCTCAGTCACAAAGAAGAGGACTGTAGAGAACGGAGTGAAACTGTATGCAGAGGCTATATCAGACCATCATGGAGCCCGAGAGAAAGAGGATCACATCAGGAACAATCGAGGAGTGTAGTAAAAGGAGAGCTAAGCTATACGTAGAAGCCTAACAGACCACAGCAGTGCACAGGGAAAGTTAGAAGGAAGCGACAGGCCACTGGGCCAAGGGATAACAGACAGTGAAGAGATTGAAGAAAGGAAAAGCTGCAATGGAGGCAACTAAATCGAATCAGGGGTTACATAGGGATAGGCAGTGGGAGAATGTAAGAGAGATCAGTCTTTGTTTATGGGCTCCAGGAAGCTGAAGGAAACTTATGAAGCAAGAAGACAAGGGAGAAAAATGCGATTGAAAACATCATGAAAGCAATAGGAGAAGATGACATGACCCAGCTGGCAAATTTTCTGAGAATAGGGGTTTGCAAGAGGAAGAATCGGCCAGTCAAGTAATTTTCAAAGCAGAATTGACTCGAAAAGGATCCTGCAGGAGAAAGCAAGACTAAGGGATATGTCAAGTACCGGAGGGTGTATCTCGACCGGACAGAACACGGGAAGAAAGACAGAAACTGAAGAGAGGGTACAGAGACAAAAGGAGGAAGAGAGATGGACAGGAGAACCCAGACTCAGGAGGAGCTCTAACACAACCACCTTCAGATGTTCCCCACCTGGACAACCCCAATGCAACCAAACAACCTAATCTAAAACACACATGCCATACCCAATGATTCCACCCACCTCATTACAAACTCCACCTTCACACCAACCACCCATAGTTCCCCATCAGATCTCCCACTTTCCCAACCCCAACATACCCCCAGACTACGGTTTTAGAAAAGAATTAAAGGTTTGGTATACAAATGCAGATGGTATAACAAATAAATGTGAGGAGTGGCATGAAAGAATAAAGGAGACATCCCAGACATAATAGCACTCACAGAAACGAAACTCACCAGGATGATGATAGATGCAATCTTTCCACCCGGATATCAAATCCTCAGGAAAGATAGAGGGAGCAGAGGGGAGGAGGAGTTGCATGCTCATTAAGAACAGGTGGGGATTTGAGGAAGTGGAAGGAATGGGTGAAAGGGACTACATAGTAGGAACAATTCAGTCTGAGGGCCATAAGGTGGTAATTGCGTAATGTACAACCCGCCACAGAACTGCAGGAGGCCAAGAGAAGAATACGACGAGAGCAACAGAGCAATGGTAGACACACTAGCCGAGGTAGCCAGAAGAGCCCACATGGGGAGAGCAAAGTTACTAGTTATGGATGATTTCAATCACAAAGAGATTGATTGGGAAAACCTAGAGCCCCATGGGGGTCCTGAATCATGGAGAGCCAAGATGATGGATGTGGTACTGGAAAACCTCATGCATCAACATGTTAGAACACTACCAGAGAGAGAGGTGGGGATGATCCAGCAAGACTCGACCTAGTATTCACCTTGAGTAGTTCGGACATCGAGGATATCAGTATGAAAGGCCCCTTGGAGCTAGTGATCATTTGGTTCTGTGTTTTGATTATATAGTTGAGCTACAAGTGGAGAGGGAGCAGGAATAGGAAGGGAGAAATGAAACTACAAAAGGGGGGACTACACAGGCATGAGGAACTTCCTACAAGACGTTCAGTGGGAGAGAATTGGCAGGAAAACCAGTAAAAGAAATGATGGAATATGTGACAACCAAATGCAAAGAGGCAGATGAGGTTTGTCCCCAAGGAAACAGAAGTAATGGGAAGCCAGAACGAGTCCTTGGTTCACCCAGAGGTGTAGGGAGGCAAAAAGTAAGTGTAATAGAGAATGGAAAAAGTACAGAAGACAAAGGACCCAGGAAAATAAAGAGATTAGCGAAGAGCCAGAAACGAATATGCACAGGTAAGAAGGAGGCTCAGCGACAATATGAAAATGATATAGCATCAAAGTCAAGTCTGACCCGAAGCTGTTGTATAGCCACATCAGGAGGAAAACAACAGTCAAGGACCAGGTAATCAGGCTGAGAAAGGAAGGTGGGAGTTCACAATAAACGACCAAGAGGTATGTGAGGAGCTCAACATGAGATTTAAAGAAGTATTTACACAGGAGACAGGAAGGACTCCAGGAATTCAGAATAGGGAGGTATACCAACAAGTGCTGGATGAAATACACACAACCGAGGAGGAGGTGAAGAAGCTGCTATGTGAACTCGATACCTCAAAGCGGTGGGACCGGACAACATTTCTCCGTGGGTCCTTAGAGAGGGAGCAGAGATGTTGTGTGTGCCACTAACACAAATCTTCCACATCCATTGAAACTGGGCAACTACCTGAGGCGTGGAAGATGGCAAATGTAGTCCCAATTTTCAAGAAAGGAGACAGACACGAGGCATTAAACTACAGACCTGTGTCACTGACGTGTATAGTATGCAAGAATCATGGAGAAGATCATTAGGAGGAGAATGGTGGACACCTAGAAAGACACAAGCATAAAGGACAACCAGCATGGCTTCAGGAAGGAAAATCCTGTTCACAAACCTACTGGAGTTTTATGACAAGGTAACAGAAGTAAGACACGAGAGAGGGTGGATAGACTGCATTTTTGGACTGCAAGAAGGCGTTCGACACAGTTCCTCACAAGAGATTAATGCAAAAGCTAGAGGATCAGGCCACGTAACAGGAAAAGCACTGCAATGGATCAGAGAATATCTGACAGGAGGCAACAACGAGTCATGGTACGTGACGAGATGTCAAGTGGGCACCTGTGACGAGTGGAGTTCCACAAAGGGTCAGTCCTAGGACCTGTACTGTTTTGGATATGTGAATGACATAACGGAAGGGATAGACTCAAAGTGTCCCTGTTTGCAGATGACGTGAAGTTAATGAGAAGAATCAAATCAGTCGAGGATCAGGCAGGACTACAAGAGACCTGGACAGGCTGCAAGCCTGGTCCAGTAACTGGCTCCTTGAATTTAACCCTGCCAAATGTAAAGTCATGAATAAACGGGGAAGGGCAAAGAAGACCGCAGACAAGTATAGTCTAGGTGGCCAAAGACTGCAAACCTCACTCAAAAAAAAGATCTTGGGGTGAGTATAATACCGAACATCTCCTGAGGCACACATCAATCAGATAACTTGCAGCATACGGGCGGCTGGCAAACCTAAGAATAGCGTTCAATACCTCACCAAGGAATCATTCAAGACTCTGTATACCATATACGTCAGGCCCATACTGGAGTATGCGGCACCAGTTTGGAACCCACACCTGGTCAAGCACGTCAAGAAATTAGAGAAATGCAAAAGGGTTTAACAAGATGTCCCAGACCTAAGGGGATTGTCCTACGAAGAAAGGTTAAGGGAAATCGGCCTGACGACACTAGATGACAGGAGGGTTAGGGAGACATGATAACAACATATAAAATACTGCGAGGAATAGATAAGGTGGACAGAGACAAGATGTTCCAGAGGGGACAGAAACAAGGGGTCACAATTGGAAGTTGAAGACTCCTATGAGTCAAAGGGATGTTAGGAAGTATTTCTTCAGTCATAGAGTTGTCAGGAGTAGAATAGCTTGGAAAGCGACATAGTGGAGGCAGGAACCATACATAGTTTTAAGACTAGGTTTGATAAAGCTCATGGAGCAGGAGAGAGGACCTAGTAGCAATCAGTGAAGAGCCGGGCCAGGAGCTATGACTCGACCCCTGCAACCACAAACAAATATGAGTACACACAGTTCCCATTTCGGCAATGGGAACACGCCTCGACCCTAAGACCCTCCTCCGTATTGTGGCTCTGCGCCTTTGCCCCAATTAAGGAATATAATGTATTTGCGGCGATGCGCAAGCCGACCAATATGGTCTACATGGTCTAAACTGTTCCAAAACCAAGGGTTGACATGCAAGACAATGAAGTCAACGACATAAGAAAGCCTTCACAGCTGGATGCCCAGCCGAGAGAGAGCCTCGATCACTAGCAGCCAACTGCCCACAACCCAGCAAACCGCCCCGACGGGATCACCATCTATCCTTGGAAGAATGGCAAGCTGTTAGCATGGGACTATACCTGTGTTCGACGCTGGCTGACACCTACATCCATCACAGTGTTGGGCGACAGGGAGGAGCTGCTGACCACAGAGAGGAGTACAAGATCGGCAAGTACAGGGACATAAGCCAACAGTATCAATTTGTCCCAGTGGGATCAGAGACCTTGGGATCATGGGGAACTGGGTTCCGACTCATCGACCCGCCAGGGACCCAAGGACAGCCACTTTCATGTTCCAGCGCTTCAGCATGGCCATCCAGAGAAATGCATGCTGCATACTGGGCTTGCGTCCGGCTTCGGTGGAGCTGGAGGAGATTCATAATATTTGATATATTGTACCAATGTATTCATGTTTGTGTTTTCTGTCACTGTATTCTGTCTATTAATAAAGCACTTATATAATATATAGAGGGTGGTAGGAAAGAAAATATTCAAACAGCTCCGGGGAGAACCTCGAGTTTTCCCTGAGGTACGTTTATTGTCTTCTCTGAGGATGAGGTCCCCAGTAAAGTTCTGGAGGTGGTACCTCCTATTAAATATATATATATATATATATATATATATATATATATATATATATATATATATATATATATATATATATATATATATATATATATATATATACTATAAAATATGCTATTTTCATTTTAGCCACTAACGAAAATAACGATGGCAATATAATATTAAATAAATGAAAAGGCAATATACATTGCTATATAAATATGTGCCTGTTTTATCTGTTGGCCTCACTGTGGCAGACAGGGTGGTTCTGGTATGTCTGCTGGGCTGACTGTGGCAGACAAGAGTGGTGTTACCATGTCTGTTGGCTTCACTGTGGCAGACAGTGGTGCTGGTATGTCTGCTGGGCTGACTGTGGCAGACAAGAGTGGTGTTACCATGTCTGCTGGCCTCACTGTGGCAGACAGGATGGTGTTAGCATGTCTGCTGGCCTCACTGTGGCAGACAGGATGGTGTAGCATGTCTGGTGGCCTCACTGTGGCAGACAGAGTGGTGTTGGTATATTTGCTGGTCTGAATGTTTAATGTAAAGCTTGGCTAGCCACGGTAAGGGCTTGTTCAAACAGCGACGAAGATAGGGATGAAGGAGGGGAAGGAAGAGAGGAGTGGTAGATAGTGTTGAGGGGAGGTAGGGGGATGTGTGGTTGTGACGTGCACTGAGTCACTTTTACTGAGCCTACATCACAACCAAAACATTCTGCATTTCCTCCACAATCAGCTTACTGCCGCTTGGTGTCATGGCCTGCGCCTCACAGGATAAACTATTAGTGTGATAAATGGGATGGAAAACCAACACGTTGAAGAATGAGACACTTGTGCAACATTTGGGAATCTTTATTTATTTACGGTGGAAAAAGAGGTGGATTTTGAGGTGATCAGTCCCACAGTCTGAGGGACTAATTACCACATAATCCTCCTATTTTTCCACCGTTCTTATAGACTGATGAAGCCACTGTGCGGAGAAACGTTTCTTCAGTGAAGCTTCCCAAATGTTGCACAAGTGTCTATAAATTATCAGTTATAATCGTCAACCAGTCGGGGCGAAGGGTTGCAACCACCGCGAGGGGTTGAACTCCAGATTAGTTGACTATACCTACATGCAGGTCTGGAGGTCAGTCTCTCACGCTTCAAGCTAATTAACACGCACTGAGTTCTCTCTTTGTATGAGCTGTTGACAGTGAGCACACTCATTCCTGCCCTCACATTATTTTACACATATTGTGGTATGCAAAACAACCACGGGGAGTTGAATGATAGCTCTAGGCCTTTCGTGTTGCACTCACACATCAGGAGCTTGTAATGTTGCAGAAAAGAGGAGGATGTCCAAGGAAGTACGATCACAAGGAGCGTTTGCTCGGAGTCACCCCAGCAAAGACTCCTTTGATCGTATCTGCGACATCCTCCTCTCTCAACATTACAAGCTCCTGATGGTTGTTGCGAACAAGCTATCATTCAACTCCCCATGTTGTTTTGCATCTTTATTCTTGTTCGTGATATTTGCATAATATTGTGGTATATTGAAACATCGGCTCTTAAAAATAACCTTTGGTGTATGATTTTGTTATAAGTTCGTTTGGTTAGTTTGATTCACCGTCTCTGCTGTGTTGCATCTTGACGGCCACGAACCTAACGCCGTTTATCTGTACCTCAGTACTTGTGCTAGTCAGGTTTTCTACTTGTTTATATGTAGAAATTCCGTGAATCTGGCCTAGGTGCTGCATGTATGGGCATGTTTTCTGTTTTGTTTCGAATTCTATGAGATTAGTGATTATGTTAGATATATGATTTGTAGGGCAGTTAATGAAAATAATTTTTGTATGCTCCTTTCTGCTTTAGTTTAGTGGATTGTTAAACATTTCCTGGACGGCCTTTTTTCACTTGTATTTCTTCCGTTTGATTTCATATAAATGTTTAAAGTATTAATCTGTGTTGGCAATCTCTTGGTGATATATTTCTTCAGTTGTCGCATATTCTCGTCTTTAAGCAATTCGATGACCTTTTTTTCTGTATATTCCTCTACGTTCTTTGTATATAATCTTGTAAGCTTCCTCGGCGGTACATATTTCATCTAGACTTTGTATGTTTCTGTCTTGAACCTCCCGCGTACTAGTTTGGTTCTGGGTTCTCACAACTATTTCCCAGGGAAGGTCTGATAAGTTATTGTGTATTTTAAACCAGTTAATTCTCGGATTCTTGAAGTTAAATCCACTGAATATTTCTTCTAATTGATTATTTTACAATTTTTCTACTTGTGAATTTATATTTGTTTATACTTGTGTGAGGTAGTCATTAAAGTACATTATCTGACATTAATTAGTTCCTCATTGTTCGTGAAGATCAAGTATTCTGTATTTTCAGTTTTTATGGGCTCTGTTATATGTTAGTTCAAAGCAAAGTTTTCACAAAGCCCTATTAGCTGTCTGGTTATGGCCGGCGCCAAAGGACGGGGGCAGGGGGACATGGGAAGCCTTTCCTCTAATTTACATCAACCTCCAAAGC
>WNWK01015386.1:0-48026 GCA_009830355.1 Cherax destructor | reverse complement strand
AGATAACCGAGGCAGCATATGGGAAACCCTGGCAAACCTAAGATTAGCGTTCCGTTACCTTAAAAAGGGGAATCGTTAAAAGACACTGTACACCGTGTACGTCAGGCCCATACTAGAGTATGCAGCACCAGTCTGGAACCCACACCTGGTCAAGCACGTCAAGAAATTAGAGAAAGTGAAAAGGTTTGCGACAAGGCTAGTTCCACAGCTCGGGGGAATGCCATATGAAAAAAGGTTGGGGGAAATAGGACTAACAACACTGGAGGACAGAAGGGGTTAGAGGAGACATGATAACGACATACAAAATCTGCAGGGAATCGACAAGGTAGATAGTGACAGGATGTTCCAGAGGGGGAACACAGAAACAAGGGGACACAACTGGAAGCTGAAGACTCAGATGAGTCAAAGGGATGTTAGGAAGCTTTCTTCAGCCATAGAGTAGTTAAGAATGGAATAGTCTAGCGAACGATATATTTTTTAAGACAAGGTATGATAAAGCTCATGGAGCAGGGAGAGCAGAGACCCAGTAGTAAAGAAGTTCGAAGACCAAGCGTGTATAACAGGAAGGGCACTGGAATGGATCAGGGAATACCTCACAGGGAGGCAACAACGGGTCATGGTGCGTGATGAGATATCACAGTGGGCGCCGGTGACGAGCGGTGTACCGCAGGGGTCAGTCCTAGGACCAGTGCTATTCTTGGTATATGTGAGTGACATGTCGGACGGGATACTCAGAAGTGTCTCTGTTCGCAGATAATGTGAAATTAATGAGGAGAATCACATCGGATGAAGACCAAGCAGGACTTCAAAGAGACCTGGACAAGCTTGACATCTGGTCAAACAACTGGCTTCTCGAATTTAACCCCACCAAATGCAAAGTCATGAGGATCGGAGAAGGGCAAAGAAGACCGCTGACAGAGTACAGGCTAGGTGGACAAAGGCTACAAACCTCATCAAAGGAAAAAGACCTTTGGGTGAGTATAACGCCAAGCACGTCTCCGGAAACACATCAACCAGATAACCGAGGCAGCATATGGGCAACTGGCAAACCTAAGATTAGCGTTCCGTTACCTTAACAAGGAATCGTTCAAGACACTGTACACCGTGTACGTCAGGCCCATACTAGAGTATGCAGCACCAGTCTGGAACCCACACCTGGTCAAGCACGTCAAGAAATTAGAGAAAGTGCAAAGGTTTGCGACAAGGCTAGTTCCACAGCTCAGGGAATGCCATATGAAGAAAGGTTGAGGGAAATAGGACTAACAACACTGGAGGACAGAAGGGTTAGAGGAGACATGATAACGACATACAAAATACTGCAGGGAATCGACAAGGTAGATAGTGACAGGATGTTCCAGAGAGGAACACAGAAACAAGGGGACACAACTGGAAGCTGAAGACTCAGATGAGTCAAAGGGATGTTAGGAAGCATTTCTTCAGCCATAGAGTAGTTAAGAAGTGGAATAGTCTAGCGAACGATATAGTTTTAAGACAAGGTATGATAAAGCTCATGGAGCAGGGAGAGCAGAGACCCAGTAGCAGACAGCGAAGAGGCGGGGCCAGGAGCTGAGTATCGACCCCTGCAACCACAATCAGGTGAGTACAGTGATCAGAAGCAAGAAAACAGAAAATTCCTGTATTTCCATTCACAGAAAACTTGGAGCGCGTATGGGTGACTATTAATCTGCTATTTTTTACTTTAAGAATTTAGTTAACCAGTTTTTTTTTTTTTTACATATTAATGCTTGTACTATTCATGTAAATGCATTTATTAAGAAAAAAATACAAGATATTGGGGGGGGGTCAAGAACCCTGACTTTTTTTTTGGGTTATCCTAAGTAATTTACACATATGTTAATATACGTATATGATAATTTGTGTAACTGTACTTGTGTGTACCTAAATAAACTTGGTTAATATTATTTCACAGCCATTTCAGAGGGAAAATTTGAGTGATGAAAAATAAGTTGGACAAAAATTTAAACACCGAGAAGCATACGTTCTTCAGTGTATATGTACTGAGAATCTACTTAAGTCCTTATTTAAGGGAATACAGTAATCTTTACTGGTGGCGTACAGACGACACGCAGCCTTAAAATGACCCGTATAATCGATAGGACAACTAAGGAAAATAGGGCATACAGAAGACATTAATATAAGAGGCAGTGATGAGCTTCATGAAAGATTTGGGCTCAACCAAAGTCAAGAGATCTAACAGAACACCATCTTGCGGATTAAAATAAGAATCAGGTCTATTCTCAGATATTTAACAACTCATTATACTTGCTAGGATATTACAAAATACATATTATAATTGTTCAGACATTAAGGAACTCATTAAAGTGAGAACTCAAAAGACATTTTTATGAAACATGAGAGAGAGGGTACGAGCATTGCACAACAGACCAGTGTCCCTGACAAGCATCCCTCGTGATGGGGTATCTGATTCGTGGACCATCTCCAGACTCTGAACTTCACTCCAAAAATTCTACCTAAACATAAAATTGCGAACATAATGACCCAGAGGGGTTTAACACTTTTTTTTGTGAACATAATAATTAGTGAAACTAAACAAAACTAAGGAATTTTATAATAAGGATAAACAAAGTTCTTGAACATTTAAACTCAATGAACACGACACAGGTTGTGTGACCAACCCAGACATCTTCGGTACTAAAAAAAAAAAAAAACAGAAAAAAGGCTAAGCTCTGTAGGAAATACGAGCTAAAATATGCAAGAGGATTCTGTGAGGACAAGTACAAGCCAGATGGAAAACAAGTAAACCTAACACCATTGCTCAAACAAGGAGACAAACACAAGGTCATAAATTATTACAGGTTACTTTCTTTGCAACATATGCTGTGCATAGCGATGGGAAATCTATTTTGGAAAAAATGGATAGACATGTGGACGAAACAGAATTCGTAAAGCAAAACAAAAATGTTTACAGACTGGAATTCTTGTCCAAGGGAAAAATACCTTCCTGCTCAAGAAAACAAACTTTCTGACCAAGGAAACAAACTTTCTGACCAAGGAAACAAACTTTCTGACCAAGGAAACAAACTTTCTGACCAAGGAAACAAACTTTCTGACCAAGGAAACAAACTTTCTGACCAAGGAAACAAACTTTCTGACCAAGGAAACAAACTTTCTGACCAAGGAAACAAACTTTCTGACCAAGGAAACAAACTTTCTGACAGCTGCACGTCCTGTAAACCTACCAGCTGTTTTATTAAGGCGGCTGTCATTTATTCACAAAATATATCCATAACTACGAGGGTGGACAAGTTTAGTTCTCTTCCTTATAAATTTACATTGAGCAGAGGACAGACAGATGGAGATTTATAGAAGAACTAAAAGAAAAACAGTCAAGTGAGGAGGAAACGTACGGGAAGAACGTAGAACATACATAGAGAACAGAGACTGCACGTACAGTCGGGAAGGGGAAACAGAGACGGAGAACATATGGACTGGGAAAACGACCGATAAATCCGTGTCAGACAATCTTCAAAGACAGAAAGAAAGGCTGCCGGAAAGGACAAAGAAAAGAATAGAACAGACTTGGAGTGGTAAAAATGGAAAAAAAAAAAAGGGGGGGGGGGAACAAAAACAAGGAAAATTCGAAATCCTACTCTGGAAGTCCCTAGTTATGATCGTGTCTTGTTGAGCAGGGATGGAGGAAAAGAGGGACGGAAAGAATAATATATTTAGCCCCTTCCATTCTTTCCTCCTGGAGATAGGAATTCACTATTCCCTACCCACCCCACTACTAGTATATCAGCTGATTGAGGCCCGAACCTGACCTTACCAGCAACAACACCTGGCTCAGGATAATAGCTGCCCCGTGATAACAACCACTCCATGTTAACACCTGCCCTGTGATCACACCCAGGGAAGGGTAGGGAAGGGGCGGTATTATACACGCACACGGGCACCCAAAACTTTACTTAAAAGACCGAAAACTTTACTTTAAAGACTCAAAGTTGATTTCTTAGTCGTGTCACTCAGGCTATTTGTCTGCTTATCTAGAAACAGGGGTGGGGAAGGAAGAGGGGGCTGTTGAGGATTAAGGGGGGCGGGTGCGGGGTGTGGAGGCGTCGGAAGACTGTGCGTAGGAGGGGGGGAGGGACTCTTATTATTGTTGGTAGGTCAAAGTTCAAGGGCATACACAAATTCTTAGCTTCATCATCACAGTTCACTCAAACTCGCAATTCCACCCACAATTTCGAAGAGGACGTGACATAAGAATTCCGGACCACTTTTCTTCGTGACATATAATTCAGACTGATAGTTTTTGAATATTTCATTGAACTGGAAAGTCAAAAGCGCAACAATCTGCCTCACACTATCCCTCACAAACGATATATTATATATAATGTATGTATACGTGTCTGTGTTGTGTCAGCGCTCGCGCTCAAGCACACCCAAACAAAAACAGCAACACCCCTTTGACCTTGAAGTGACGATTCTGACAATCAGTTACCAACATTAGGCGAGTTTCCGCACTCAGGTGGTCATTTAATGGCGTTTGATGCGTTTCGAGGTTGACAGGCGCATGCAGTGTACCTAGTCTGGCGCTGTAACTTAACCAACAATCTAAGAACTTGCCGCATTTCCCATTATGACTAAGATCAATTTATAAATTATATGCACTTGTTAAGATGGTGCTGCAATACACCTTTCAAGTTTTTTTTTTTGCTCCAGCTGTTGTTGTTGTCGTAGTTGTTACCTGGAAGACATGCCAACAAATATGGCACAAAGATATTTATTATCTATAAAATAAATAAAAAAACGGGCGTCCACATAAACCACACAAAGTCTAAGTGCACTCCACATGCGTCCTGCAGACGGTAGATGCTAATTTATTGTGCACCATATAGTCATCCCATGTACAGTACAGCAAGAAGACTTGCATACACAACCAGTTACCACGAGTACATTTGTGTTCATGTTACTCAGAATTTTTCTTTTATTCCTTACAAATTTATGATACGCGCCCACAATTTCTGGTACCTTTTCATTAAGTAAATAATATGTCACAAAGGTTGATACACTCTCTCTCTTCCTCAATAAGAGGACGCCCAAGTGTTTACTGTGCAAGAAAGGGACCACGAAAATGACTAAATATACTTTACATTTAGTTTGATCGTCGTCTGTGTAAATTTCAAACTTCAAGAACATGTAACCAAAGCTTAGCCTGGCTACTGCAACACCCGTCAGCCTGGCTACTGCAACACCCGCCAGCCTGGCTACTGCAACACCCGCCAGCCTGGCTACTGCAACACCCGTCAGCCTGGCTACTGCAACACCCGTCAGCCTGGCTACTGCAACACCCGTCAGCCTGGCTACTGCAACACCCGCCAGCCTGGCTACTGCAACACCCGCCAGCCTGGCTACTGCAACACCCGTCAGCCTGGCTACTGCAACACCCGCCAGCCTGGCTACTGCAACACCCGTCAGCCTGGCTACTGCAACACCCGTCAGCCTGGCTACTGCAACACCCGCCAGCCTGTTTAACATTGCAATTTGCTCCGTAAATGTGCTTATCACCGTTCATGTTATCACAGTGAGTTACAAATCTACTCAAGCTTCTAACTGCATTCCTGTGCAATTGAAATTATTTAATTCTATTGTAACATTATTTCTAATCCTCGACACAGCCAAAGGTTTCATTTGATATTTTTATTCTAAAATACATTTTTCAGGGTATTTCTTCAGCTTAATCATAGATGAGAAAAAAAAATGTTTTGTAACCTTGAAAACAAATTGGGGCAGCAGTGTCCACATCGCCACGTGGTTCCCGGAAGCACAAATTGCTTGGTCGCTTGATCTCTGAGCAAAATAATAATCGAAATAGTTACCCCCTTCAACCCCCCCTCCTTCCTTCCCCCTCTTTCCCTCCCTCCCCCTCTCCCTCTCCTACAGCTGTAGGAGCTGCTGAAAGCTCTTGATCTAAGGATTTCGAGGCTATCCCTCCACTCCCTTCGATCAAACCCGATTAACTACCCATTTCCAAAGCACTAAATAACTCTTACAACTTTAGCGTTTCATTATGATCAAATTTACAATATTTGTTTTGGCTCTGATAACAAGGCTGCCAGAGTTAAGGTGTCCCGAGATTACTGGACCGACTCCAGGCTCATCACCTCTTAAGCTACATCACCCGTACGGGCTTCAAAGCTTCACGTAAATAAATAAGGTTTCTGATGTTTTAGGCTTTTAAGCACTAGTCTTCATTAGAAGGGTGACAGCTGAGTGAAGGGTGACAGCTGAGTGAAGGGTGACAGCTGAGTGAAGGGTGACAGCTGAGTGAAGGGTGACTTTATGAGCGGAATGTAAGGAAGTGAAGGAGTGTTGAGAGCCTTGTAAGGTGCTCACCAGACTGTTAAGTCTTGTCACGATTAACAAGACGAGTTAAAAGGTAACTCACTCCAGCAGTGGCTAGTGATACCCACCAACCCAATCACCCACCCGCCCACCCACTGTGGCGGCACGCCCACCTTAGTGTACATGATCATAAACCAACCCCCCCTATTCCCCAAAGCACACACACACACACACACACACACACACACACACACATACATACATGCATACATACATACACATACACACACACACACATACACACACACACATACACACACACGGGTTTAACTAGATTGCCTCACGTAGTATTTCTCAATCCCATTATCAGGTCACGAGTGAAGTTTTTTTGTTTTTGTGTGAGGTGTTATGTATCACTCACGACACACATTAAACAAACCAAAACAAATTTTTCATTTATTTATTATCGTAGTTTAGCTAAATTTGTATCACTGTAATTATATATATATATATATATATATATATATATATATATATATATATATATATATATATATATATATATATGCAAGACAACCACTATGAAAAAATAGAGGAATTCCAAGCGCTTTCGTGACTACTCACATTATCAAGGAACTATAAAAGGAAACATGACAAGAAGGCTTATATAAGGGGCAAGACTACACCTCACAGTCACATCACACTAACAAAGACTACACCTCACAGTAGTGTAACATCACACGACTCTGTGAAGAGGAACATAAGAAAAGACCTGAAACTCTTCTCAAGAATTAAGATTAGTCCAATTTATCATTAAATTCTTCCCAAATTTTATTAATTATAAATGAATTAATTATAAATGAATTGATATCACCTGTTTACTGTGATCTTTTTGCATATATATATATATATATATATATATATATATATATATATATATATATATATATATATATATATATATATATATATGTCGTGCCGATTAGGTAAAACTTGCGATTTTGGCTTAAATAGCAACGCTCTTCTTGCCATATAAGACAAGCGAAAATTTGCGTATGCAATAATTTCGCAAAAGTCATTCTGAACCTAACGAAAAAAATATATTTCATTGTGTTTGTTTATTATTAAATTATTGTAAACGTATCTAAAATATATTTAGTTGGGTTAGGCTAAATTAAATTGCGCTTGTTATAATAAGGTTAGGTAAGTTTTCAAAGTTTCTCTTGGTACAAAATTATAAATTTTTACATTAACATAAATGAAAAAAATATATCTTTAAACGTATAAGAGAAAATTTTAGAAAGGACTTAATTTTAAATGAGTTCTTGCTAATTGACCAGTTTTACCTAATCGGCACGACATATATATATATATATATATATATATATATATATATATATATATATATATATTATTTACTGTCATATCTGGGTACCTCTGCAAAGACAGTGATTATGTGTCAATGATGGTGAAAGTGTTTCTTTGTTGGGTCACCCTGCTTTGGTGGGAGACGGCTGGTGTTGATATATATATATATATTATATATATATATATATATATATATATATATATATATATATATATATATATATATATATTTATTAAAACATCGGGCGATTCCCACCAAGGCAGGGTGACGAAAAAAAAACTTTCAAACTTTCATCATTCACTCCATCACTGTCCAAGCCCTCGCACAAAAACTTCCTTTACCCCTCCCTCCAACCTTTCCTAGGCCGACCCCTACCCCGCCTTCCCTCAACTACAGATTTATACACTCCGAAGTTATATATATATATATATATATATATATATATATATATATATATATATATATATATATATATATATATATATATATATATATATATATATATATATACAAACACTAATCTCAGATCGAAGGAGACTCGAACCTACGTACCTTGAAACAAGGTATGCAGTGCTCTACCCACTGTACCACACTGGTCCAATACCTTGGCGCCCAGCTAACGCTAGACGTTTTGGTCCAAGAATATTTGGTCTGTTCTGCGAATTCTAAACATTGTAAAAATCTCTCGTCTGTCGATGCATGCAGGGGATGAGATGAAAAACTGAAAACCATCTGCCTTGGACCAAAATGTCTAGCGTTAGCTGGGGGCCAAAGTATTGGACCAGTGTGGTACGGTGGGTAGAGCATTCCGTACCTTGTTCCAAGGTTCGTAGGTTCGAGTCTCCTTCGAACTGAGATTAGTATTTGTGAATATTTCGCCTGTTCTGTGAATTCTAAACATATATATATATATATATATATATACGTGTGTGTGTGTGTGTGTGTGTGTGTGTGTGTGTGTTGCCCCTAGTACCGGGCACACCAGAGCCTCAGGCATGGTCTCCAGCTATTTCATTCTCCTGTAAGCTCTGACCACACCAGCGATACATCAATGCACCACACCAGCGATACATCAATGCACCACACCACCGATACATCAATGCACCACACCACCGATACATCAATGCACCACACCAGCGATACATCAATGCACCACACCACCGATACATCAATGCAACACACCAGCGATACATCAATGCAACACACCAGCGATACATCAATGCACCACACCAGCGATACATCAATGCAACACACCGGCGATACATCAATGCACCACACCAGCGATACATCAATGCACCACACCAGCGATACATCAATGCACCACACCACCGATACATCAATGCACCACACCACCGATACATCAATGCACCACACCAGCGATACATCAATGCACCACACCGGCGATACATCAATGCACCACACCAGCGATACATCAATGCACCACACCAGCGATACATCAATGCACCACACCGGCGATACATCAATGCACCACACCAGCGATACAGCAAAGCACCACACCAGCGATACATCAATGCACCACGCAGAAACAAGCGGAGGTACTTACATGACCATGTAAAAATTTATATCCAAATTGGAAGGCAAATAGTTTATTAGGTGTGACCCGTCATCTCCCCTGGTGTGACCCGTCATCTCCCCTGGTGTGACCCGCCCGTCTCACCCGGAGGTGTGACCCGTCGTGTTGACATAGTTACCAGGGAGGAGCCACCGCCACTGATAGTGTCACTGCAAGTCACGCTTGAGTTGACTCCGAGGACACTGATGATTACACAGTGTGTGTAAGTGTATGTGAATCACCAGGTACACCCACACAACTCACAGCACGGGTGAGCTTCGAATCCCCGGCGCGTGAGTCCTGAAACTAGCATTCGAGTGCCCTGACCACTACACTACACACTCAATAATAGTCAACTAACTAGACATATTTCTATTACCCAGAGATTTTAGCGAAATCAACTAAATCATAGTTAAATAAATAAGAATTAAGTGAATCAGAAGGCAATCATTATATATTCACACGATATACCAATCATATATATCAATAACAACACTGCGACTAGCCGAGGATTCGAACCCATGGTGAGCGAAAATCACACATAACGCTCTAACCCACAGGACCACGCAATCCTACAAGAATCACGCACCCAGCAGAGCTAGGTGTTTTACCGTGATCAGAGGACATACAGTGGTGTGGGTTCGAATCCTCGGCTAGTCGCAGTGTTATTGATCCAATACCACTCGTTCGTGGTTACAATAATATATATATATATATATATATATATATATATATATATATATATATATATATATATATATATATATATATATATATATATATATATATATATATATATAATGTGTGTACTCACCTAACTGTGGTTGCAGGGGTCGATTCATAGCTCTTGGCCCCGCCTCTTCACTGGTCGCTACATGGTCCACTCTTTCCCTGCTCCGTGAGCTTTATCATACCTCTTCGTAAAGGTATGTATGGATCCTCCCTCCATTACATCACTCTCCACTATATGTACTCACCTAGTTGTGACTGCAGGGGTCAAGTCATAGCTCCTGGCCCCGCCTCTTCACTGGCCGCTATGTGTGTGTGTTTGTATTTTATCTCATAGTATATAGTCAATATTTTGATGTAAATTAAATGTATTCTTTAATATTAAGAATATGCCAGATATTATTTTGTTTATATGGGATTTCTAAAGGCATCTTACTACATATCGAAAGAAAAGAAAAAACAGGAGAGACGAGACCAAAGTAATATAAAAATTAAAATACATGTCTTACTAATAAAGAGAGTTTAGTTAGCCTTTATTGAAGTCCTTCTCACGCTAGTGGAGAAGAGCTCACTGCAAGATAAAATAAAGAGAGCGTGGAGAGCGGATGTGAAGGTTGCATGATCAACTGGAATGATTTGCAAGTTCTGCTGACCCCAACCTTGACCCCTTACCCCTGTCCCAGGTCACCTGGTGTGACCCCCCCCCCATCAATCCCGGATCACCTGGTGTAACACACGCAGTCCCAGGTCACCTAATGTGACCCCGTCGTTATCCCAGGTCCCACTTAAGAATCTCACAACCCTTTCCCACAACCTTGAGTTATGCTCGTGTAGATGTGAACGTTTGCAGGTGCCGCTCAGCGGCCTTGCCAGACGTGCCATGGCCGTTCTATGACTTATTTTGTGGTTAAATATACCTATAAGAAATCTAAGCTAACCCAACCTAACTTACACTAACTTAAAGAAAATATCAGAAGTTTGTAGAGAACGCTAAGAAATTGACGTTGGGAGTAGTGTAAGAAAAGAGCAACATAATAAAGATACGTTAATTTTCTTACGAAATTACCAACGTCAGTTTCTAGATGGATGCAAATACTAATTTGTAAGGTTAATTTAAGCTTGCGTAAACGCATAAATACGTTTAATTAACGTCAGGTAAGCAAAACAAGAGAATCGCCCGCGATACGTTTGGCAAGGAGACGAGCGAGAACAACCAGGAAACACTGAAATGGCCACGATTATGACTGGTGGTGGGAGACCAGGTTGGAAACACTCTTCTTGGCGCTGTAACCTTCTTCAGCTCTCCCTCAGCCAGCTTTTTATTCTTATATAATGATTGAAGGAAATACACAGTGGCTGTCATCGCACTCACACATTACTCGCTGCGTTATGTTGTTTAATAAGTGAGTCAGCTTCGTTATGTTGCTAAGTGGCACTGATGATGTGTATGCCATGTCCCGCTACAACACCAAGGGCACAACCTCTGAGTGCGTGCGAGCATGCACACGCACAAGCCCCGGTGGCCTGGTGGCTAAAGTTCTCGCTTCACGCACGGAGGGCCCGGGTTCAATTCCCGGCTGGGCGGAAACATTTCGAAGTGTTTCCTTACACACACACACACACATACAACAGGCCTAGTGTCTAATCGACATGTGCCTAGGACAAAATGGTAACACACACGACGGAAGGAATAGAGTCAGAGGTGTCCCTGTTTGCAGACGATGTGAAACTAATGAGAATATAAGCGGACGAGGATCAGGTAAGACTACAATTGGATGTGAACAGGCTGCAAGCCTAAGACTACAATTGGATGTGAACAGGCTGCAAGCCTAAGACTACAATTGGATGTGAACAGGCTGCAAGCCTAAGACTACAATTGGATGTGAACAGGCTGCAAGCCTGGTCCGACAAATGGCTCTTGGAGTTTAACCCCAGCAAGTGCAAAGTTATGAAACTTGGGAAAGGACAAAGAAGACCGCAGACGGAGTACAGCCTAAGAGGTCTGTGGAATTTTTTTACATAATTTCTTAAATGTAGAACATATAAATGAATACTATAATAATTGTGTATTAAAATTTGATGCTATTTGGACCCTTCGAGAAATTTTAAGTGAAGGGGTGTGTGGAAGAGCCGGAGAGTGACGCAAACGGGGAGACGCCATTCGTTATGTGTGAACACTGGTTGTCGTGGGAAATTCGGCTAATAATCCGGCGTCTTTCGAGCCAAATTTTTTTTTTTAGGCCTTAATTTATAATTAGGAACCCGTGTTAATGTCCCCTGCTGAAGAATTGGGATAGGAAATTTACAGGAACTCAAGAATTGCGTATGGAGGACGAAAAAATAGATGACTTCAATGAATCCTTCACAACACTCCTTAGCTAAGTGATGCATACCCATAATGTACAATAGTTTTTGAGTTGGCCATCGTAAATCCTAGCTGTTAGGGTATAGTTAAGGTGTGTTCCATCAGCATTAAGTGTCTTCCAGTAATTAAATGGTAAGTGTTAATAAGAATTTCCTTTCTAATAATTTATGTATAATAATTATATTGTGTACCCAGCGAGCTTAATCAATACAGTTCACACAACTTTAATTTTACCAGAGTAACTGGTTTTAACATGACTCACGAAATCGTCGCTAACGCGACGGTCTGGAATTTTGAGACTTTCTGACCGCGGGTTCGAACCCCACCCGTGGTATGGTTTGTTTAACTGGTTTTAATATTATAATTATTAATTTAATGCTAGGTCTAGTTTTTTTGTGAGAGTGGTAGGGAGTGGGCCTCGAAGGAGTTGCAGTTCAGTGACCTACTGTGATTTAAGTCCCACTTACCTCACCCAAATTACTTGCATGTAATAATTCAGGTAATACCCTGCAAGTCTCCTGCAGGTGATTTACTCACATAATAATAATAATAATAATTTCAAATAAGGTCAGAGGCTGCAAAACTCACTCATGGAAAAGGATGTTGGGGTGAGCATCATACCGAGCACATCTCCCGAGGCGCATATCTACCAAAAATAGCTGCTGTAGCATACAGGCGCCTGGCAAACATGAGAATAACGTTTCGATATCTAAGTAAGGAGTCATTCATGACACTGTACATCGTGTACGTCAGACCCATATTGGAGTATGCAGCACCAATATGGAACCCACACCTGATTCAAACACGTCAACATGAATAGTACCGGAGCTAAGACGTATGAGGTTAGTTTAATTAAGGTTCGTCAGGAAACAGGACAAGTGTTTCCTGACGTGTTTCTTAGTCACATGATGACCCATCGTTGGAGCTTTTGGTCATATGACCGAGACCTTCAGCTGGCTTACCGGTCAACCCCTTTAAAAATTATGGTCATAGTTATAACCATTTAGGTTGTAGATGAATGGTTCAGAGAACCGACGAGTTGGTAAATATGTGTCTAATTTACATAACCATTTAGGGAAGAGGTTGAAGCAACTCAACCTGACAACACTGGAAGACAGGAGAGACAGGGACGACATGATAACAACATATAAGATACTGAGAGGAACTGACAAGGTGGAGAGGTACAGAATGTTTCAGAGATGTGACACAGCAACAAGGGGTCACAACTGGAAGTTGAAAACTCAGATGAGTCACATGGATGTTAGGAAGTATTTCTTCAGCCATAGAATTGTCAGGAAATGGAACAGTCTGAAAAGTTATGTAGTGGAGGCAGGATCCATACACATACATAGTTTTAAGGAGGCAGGATTCATACCTATACATTAGCTTTAAGAAGAGGTATGGTAAAGCTCATGAAGCAGGGAGAGAGTAGACCTAGTAGCGACCAGAGAAGAGGCGGGGCCAGGAGCTATGAATCGACCCGTGCAGCAAAAATTAGGTGAGTACAATAAGGCGAGTACACATACACACGGAGCTGTGAATCGACCCCTGCAACCACATATAGGTAAGCACAGTGACACACAAACACACACACGAGGGGGAAGAGGGATACTTAACTTCTGATCAGCGATAAAGGAATGGAAAAATGAGCTCCGGTTCCTCAGATAAAGAACTCTTCATAAACAAGAGGTAAAAAAAACTTCCGAAGAAGGATCTGAAGAGATATGATCACAACATAAAAAATACTCAGATGGATGCATCGATAAAATCGACAGAAACAGCCTGATTAAACACGAGATAACATATTATTGATCTCTATTATATTCATGGTTTAACGTTAAATCCGCAGGTGTTATACACCGTCTGGACAAAGATAGGAAGTCAGCTTTGATCCAAGGAATAGGAGGGGTATCCCTCTGGATCAAAGCTTCCTTAAAGAAATAATGGAACGTACCAAGCCAAAGGAAACGTAAGAACGTTATCTCTGAGTGAGAGTAAGCGAACGTATTAGCTCTATATGATTATACAGGTAGGATCCTGGAGGATAATCCATGTAGGATTATCCTTGTACAATTATCCATACAGGATTATTCCTTCCAGAATTATTCTGGTAGGATTATCCTTTCAGAATGATCCTTGTACGATTATCCTTTTAGAATTATCCCTGTACGATTATCCTTTTAGAATTATCCCTGTAGGATCATCCTACAGGATTATCCTTGTAGGATCATCCTACAGGATTATCCTTGTAGGATCATCCCTACATAATTATCCTTGTAGGATCATCCCTACAGGATTATCCTTGTAGGATCATCCCTACATAATTATCCTTGTAGGATCATCCCTACATAATTATCCTTGTAGGATCATCCCTACAGGATTATCCTTGTAGGATTATCCCTACATAATTATCCTTGTAGGATCCCTACAGGATTATCCTTGTAGGATCATCCCTACATAATTATCCTTGTAGGATCATCCTACAGGATTATCCTTGTAGGATCATCCCTACATAATTATCCTTGTAGGATCATCCCTACAGGATTATCCTTGTAGGATCATCCCTACATAATTATCCTTGTAGGATCATCCTACAGGATTATCCTTGTAGGATCATCCCTACATAATTATCCTTGTAGGATCATCCCTACATAATTATCCTTGTAGGATCATCCTACAGGATTATCCTTGTAGGATCATCCCTACATAATTATCCTTGTAGGATCATCCCTACATTATTATCCTTGTAGGATCCCTACAGGATTATCCTTGTAGGATCATCCCTACAGGATTATCCTTGTAGGATCATCCCTACATAATTATCCTTGTAGGATCATCCCTACATAATTATCCTTGTAGGATCCCTACAGGATTATCCTTGTAGGATCATCCCTACAGGATTATCCTTGTAGGATCATCCCTACATAATTATCCTTGTAGGATCATCCCTACAGGATTATCCTTGTAGGATTGTCCCAGTACGATTTTCTCGACACATTTATTCCTGTAGGAATATACAGATCCTCCCCGACTTACGTCCGAGTTCCGTTCCGACCGACCAACCGGTCGGTCGGATCTGCAAAACGGAGTGATGTGGGAATTATGTCAGCACGGCGTGTAGAAGTGGTATACCTGTACAGCTTTCTTTTAACCTAATAAATTTCTGTCTTTTTTTAATCAACCTGCTTTATTGCCTTAAGTTTTATTATTCACAATCTGATAGGCTTCACAAATAAAAATGCTGTATGGAATGTAGCCTAGTCCTATCAATTTTCTCGTTACTCATTATTTCGACTTTTTTTTTTTTTACCGTCTTGGTCTTTTCAAGATTTTAACAAACACAGTAAGTATATTTCTTTATTTACCTACTTTTTTTTCCGATTCATAGTGTTATTTTTTTCGGTCGTGTGTGGATGGACATAAGTCGTATAGGTCAGAAGTCGGGGAGGATCTGTATATAGGATCATCTTGGTAGGATTATTCCCTAGGATTATCCCCACAGTATTATTCCCTAAAGTTATCCTCCTTGGATATTCCTCTAAACATATCCCTTTAGATTTATTCCCCTAAAAAAATATCTCTTTAGGATTACCCTCTAAAATATCCATCTAGGAATATCCCTCTAGGAATATTCCCCTAGGAATTTCCCCCTAGAAATTTTCCCCTAGAAATAACCCTCTAGGAATATCCCCCTAGGAATATCCCTTTAGGAATATTCCCCTAGGAATATCTCTCTAGGAATATCCCCTTTGCCCATAAATGCACTTGAAGACATACAGTGAAGGATGACAAAATTAATCCACTATAGTATAAGGAATCTCTCACACTAGCAAAAGAAGGGTCCAAGAGCTGGAGGCGAACCCTGGGGTTGACACCTGGGGGGTTAAGGGTACCTACTCACCTGCGGGCGTCCAGGTAGTGATCCAGGTACCTGGAGTAGTGCTCCCACAGCTCACTAGAGAACAAGGTACCTGTTGAAGGGAAAACATAACCAATGTTAGTGCTAAATACACAAATTATGATAATTATAATAATAACACCAAGCGTGCAGCATTTAACACCAAGAGTGCAGCAAAAAAAAAAAAAAAGCTGGAGTACCTTGACACCGAGAGTGAGTACTTAACACCTGCGAGAGTCCAGGATGATACCAAGTACCTGAGTAGTCTTAACAGCCACAGAGAACAAGGTACCTGTTGAAGGAAAACATACCAATGAGTGCTAAATAACACAATGAGATACATAATAATAACACCAAGCGTGCAGCATTTAACACCAAGAGTGCAGCATTTAACACCAAGAGTGCAGCATTTAACACCAAGAGTGCAGTACTTAACACCAAGAGTGCAGTACTTAACACCAAGAGTGCAGTACTTAACACCAAGAGTGCAGCATTTAACACCAAGAGTGCAGCATTTAACACCAAGAGTGCAGTACTTAACACCAAGAGTGCAGTACTTAACACCAAGAGTGCAGTACTTAACACCAAGAGTGCAGTACTTAACACCAAGAGTGCAGTACTTAACACCAAGAGTGCAGTATCTTAACACCAAGAGTGCAGTACTTAACACCAAGAGTGCAGTACTTAACACCAAGAGTGCAGATTAACACCAAGAGTGCAGTACTTAACACCAAGAGTGCAGTACTTAACACCAAGAGTGCAGTACTTAACACCAAGAGTGCAGTACTTAACACCAAGAGTGCAGTACTTAACACCAAGAGTGCAGTACTTAACACCAAGAGTGCAGTACTTAACACCAAGAGTGCAGCTTAACACCAAGAGTGCTTTAACACCAAGAGTGCAGTACTTAACACCAAGAGTGCAGATTAACACCAAGAGTGCAGTACTTAACACCAAGAGTGCAGTACTTAACACCAAGAGTGCAGTACTTAACACCAAGAGTGCAGTACTTATACTAAGTGATAGAATATGACTGGGAACGTTGGCTGTTTTTTTTCTCTTGTGTATTTTTTTAGAATAAGGGATCAGTGGAGGTGGCTCCAATTTTGTTAAATACTGCTAAAAATATTGTAAAAAGTACCAGCCTATAAGTACACCTAAAACAAACTCGGTTATGTGTCAGTACCTGGGCAGGTAACGCGGATCTATACATCTGGACAGGTAACGCAGAGCCTCACACCTGGACAGGTAACGCAGAGCCTCACACCTGGACAGGTAACGCAGAGCCTCACACCTGGGCAAGGTAACGCAGAGCCTCACACCTGGGCAAGGTAACGCAGAGCCTCACACCTGGGCAAGGTAACGCGCGGCGTCACGCTTCCCTTAGCGTGTATAGTGTTGGGAAGCTGCGAAATTGAGTTAATCTCCGGCAGTGGTTACGGTGTACCTGTGATATACATGTGACCGGCTTCGAGAGTTTACCTGCTCCAGCAGCCTGGCCTGGAGCATGGCGTCTCTCTTGATTGCTTGGTCAACCAGACTGCTGCTGTTGGTGGCCCACTGGCCAATCACAGCCTGGTTGATGTCGCACTTCTACACTTGTTACAACGATATTCCTGATACTGGATGTAAGCAACCTGAATAGTCGAGGCCACAGATGTTGGCACTGCTTCTTACTGTGCCCGTGGCGCTCCTGCTTTTCCGTGTCTATTTTCCACTGGTATGTTTCTCTAGTACATTGTTATGATAGTTTTGTATGTTTGGGACTAGGTACTCAAGTACCTTTCATACAAATATTATCAGGTATAACTCTCTCCTTTGTTCCAGAGAGTACACTCCCAGTTGTATGAGGCATTCCCAGTAGTTAACACGAACCCTAAGAAGGCGGTAAAACACTATCTTTTCAAGCTCTGATATATCCTGCCTTAAACGGAGCTATCATCACCAATCATTACTCTAGGCGAGAACACTGACCCAGTGTCATCAATGACATTATTTATCTTTCTTTTGAAAGTTCTCATTATCCACCCTGTCATATTTATTATTATACGCATGTTCCTTTCATGCTATGAGGAGGTTCTCCAGTGTGTCGTGTGACGTGGCCCTTTTGAGTTCATTCTTGCTGTATCTGAGCAGATGGAATTTGCCACCACTGAACATCATGTTATTTTCTATTCCCAGTGGAGGACTCTTAAACCCCCTCGCATTTTTTTTTGTCTCTTCTACCGAGGTGATTTTCATGTTTATTCTTGTATCTTCCGCAAGTATGATACGGAACTGTGCCTAGTGTTTTATCTATGTTATGTTGATAAGAAATAGCAAAGGCGCAAGAATCGTGCCTTGGGGAAAGTGACTTTTTTTACTTTCCTAGTTCTAGATTTTGCGTTGTTTACTACTACGCTTTGTGATCTATTCGTTAAAAAATTAATATCTACCTATTTTATGAGTTATCACTCAGTGGTCGCGTGTCAAATGCCTTAGTGAAGTCCATGTACACTATATAAGTACGTTTATTCAGGTATACACAAATACAGTTACATAGATCATCATACATATGTGTAGAGAACCTAGGATAACCCAAAAAAGTCAGAGTGACCTTATTTCTTCATTTCGGTTTTCTCCCGGAGCCTCGGTCATAATAATCAAGTAGTTGTGACAGGCACAATCTCCTTGTTGTAAATCCACGTTAACTTGGGTGGGTCATGGTTTTCCATAAAATTTGTACTTTGGCTTCTCACCACCTCAAAGATTTTTATGATGTTAGTGCCACAGGTCTGGTGTAGGAGATCAGGGGAGGTGTGGGAACCCAGGGGAGATGTGGAAACCCAGAGGAGGTGTAGGTAACCCAGGGGACGTGTAGGTAACCCAGGGGACGTGTAGGTAACCCAGGGGACGTGTAGGTAACCCAGGGGACGTGTAGGTAACCCAGGGGAGGTGTGGGTAACCCAGGGGAGGCGTGAAAACCCAGGGGAGGCGTGGAAATCCAGGGGAGGTGTAGGTAACCCATGCGAGGTGCGGGTAACCCAGGGGAGGTGTGGGAACCCAGGGGAAGTGTGGGAACTCAGGAGAGGTGTGGGAACCCAGGAGAGGTGTGGGTAACCCATGCGAGGTGCGGGTAACCCAGGGAGGTGTGGGTAACCCATGGGAGGTGTGGGTAACCCAGGGGAGGTGTAGGAACCCAGGGGAGGTGTGGGTAACCCAGGATAGGTGTGGGTAACCCAGGAGAGGTGTGGGTAACCCAGGAGAGGTGTGGGTAACCCAGGAGAGGTGTGGGTAACCCAGGAGAGGTGTGGGTAACCCAGGGGAGGTGTAGGAACCCAGGGGAGGTGTAGGAACCCATAGAAGGTGTAGGTAATCCAGGGAAAGTGTGGTAACCCAGGGGAGGTGTGGTAACCAAGGAAAGGTGTAGGAACTCATGGTAGGTGTTGGATCCCAGGAGGGAAGAAAGTGACCAGAGGAGGAGAGCCGAGGCTTCCAAATTCCCACCAACCACACAGAGCCAGAACCGCCATGAAGAACCAGGCAAACAAGTCAGCACAATCAAGAAAAATGCAACACCATTAACAACAATAGTCAGTACAATTAAACAACCAGAAGGAAAAAAAAGTGCAATGAAGCAATCACAAATCAGAAGAAATAACGTTAATATCAGACATCAATGAATCTGCAGAGATCAGCAGAACCGTGTGCATCAATGAAGCTGCAGAGATCAGCAGAACCGTCTGCATCAATGAAGCTTGCAGCAGAGTACAGTAGATACCAGCATCAACAGCTTGCAGTACAGTAATTAACAACACATTCACAGGGAAGCGCTAAATACATAAGTGTTATACAGCACCTGGGAGATGGGAAGCAAACAATTTTCATCCAAAGAAATGGAAAATAGTTCCAAATCACTGGATCAAGAACCCTTCACCAGAATCAAGGATGAGTGCGCTGGAAGAGTACAAGATGGATGTAAGTGCTCTGGGAGAAGACACACTGCATGTAAGAGAGTACAGGATGGGTGTTGGAGCGCTCTGGGGGCCCTCCTCTCTGAGAGGAGAATGAGGGTCGTTCACACAGGTATTAACTACTAAACTACTCCTCACATGCTTGACGGTTGTTCACTGAGGATTAACTGAATTTTTTACGGTTGTGTGGAGGCGCTTTTGACGTCATGTTGATGGTGTTGCATGGGTGTTCATGGATGGTTTTGCTGTGCTGATTGTCTGCTGCTGATGGTGTTGTTCTGATTACTGATTGTTACTGTGCTGTGGGTTTGGGCTGATTGTTGCTGTGGCTGATGGTGCTGATTGACTGTGTGATGGATTGCTGATGGTGTTGCTGTGCTGATGGTGTTGCTGTGCTGATGGTGTTACTGTGCTGATGGTGTTACTGTGCTGATGGTGTTGCTGTGCTGATGGTGTTGCTGTGCTGATGGTGTTACTGTGCTGATGGTGCTACTGTGCTGATGGTGATGGGTTGATGGTCTTTCTGTGTTGATATTGGTGATGGCATTTCCGTGTTGCTGTGTTGGTGCTATGTTGGTAGTGCTGCTGTGTTGATGTTGCAGAAAGAGAGAGAGGGAGGATGAGAATTTTGAAGATTCAACAGACTAAAGTGAGACCTGTCCTAGTAGTCACAATGCCAAAATCTTGCGCAAGATAGTGCACACCGTGCATACACACACACACAACACACACACACACAGGAGTAGGATGGGAAAAGCCAAACTACAAAAGTGGAGATTACACCGGTATGAGGAACTTCCTGTAGGAGGTTCAGTGGAAAGATAATTGGTAGATAAGTCAGTAAACGAAATTATGGACTACGTAACAACAAAATGCAAGAGGCAGAGGAAATTTTTATTCCCGAGGGCAACAGAAATAATGGGAAGACCAAACGAGCCTTTGGTTTACCCAAAGGTGTAGGGAAGCAAAACTAAGTGCACTAGAGAATGGAAAAAGTACAGAAGACAAAGGACCCAGAAAAATAAAGAGATGAGTCGCGTAGCCAGAAACGAGTATGCACAGATAAGGAGGGAGGCCCAGCGACAGTACGAAAGCGACATTGCATCGAAAGTCAAGTCTGACCCGAAGCTGTTGCATAGCCACATCAGGAGGAAGACAACAGTCAAGGTCCAGGTAATCAGGCTGAGAAAAGGAGGTAGGGAGCTCACAAGAAACGACCAAGACGTATGTGAGGAGCTCAACATGAGATTTAAGGAAGTATTTACAGTGGAAACAGAAAGGACTCTGGGAGGTCAGAAAAGACGGGTACACCAACAAGGGATATACCAACAAGTGTTGGATGAAATACACACAACGGAGGAGGAGGTGAAGAAGCTGATATGTGAACTTGATATCTCAAAGGCGGTGGGACCAGACATCTCTCCGTGGGTCCTTAGAGAGGGAGCAGAGACGCTGTGTGTGCCACTAACAACAATTTTCAAAACATCAATTGAAACCGGGCAGCTACCTGAGGTATGGAAGACGGCAAATGTAGTCCCCATTTTTAAAAAAGAAGACAGAAACGAGGCACTAAACTATAGACCAGTGTCACTGACGTGTATAGTATGCAAAGTCATGGAGATTATCAGGAGGAGAGTGGTGGAACACTTAGAACGGAACAAGCTTATAAACGACAACCAGCACAGATTCATGGAAGACAAATCCTGTGTCACAAACCTACTGAAGTTTTATGACAAGGTAAGGGAAGTAAGACACGGGAGAGAGGGGTGGGGAGATTGCATTTTCTTGGACTGCAAGAAGGCCTTCGACACAGTTCCTCACAAGAGATTAGTGTAAAAGCTAGAGGACCAGGCACATATAACACGAAGGGAGCTGCAATGGATCAGAGAATACCTGACAGGGAGGCAACAACGAGTCGTGGTATGTGACGAGGTATCACAGCGGGCGCCTGTGACAAGCGGGGTTCCACAGGGGTCAGTCCTAGGACCAGTGATATTTTTGGTATACGTGAATGACATGACGAAAGGGATAGACTCAGAAGTGTCCCTGTTTGCAGATGATGTGAAGTTAATGAGGACAATTAAATCAGATGATGACCAGGCAGGACTACAAAGAGACCTGAACAGGCTGGAAGCTAGGTCCAGCAACTGGCTCCTCGCCAAATGCAAAGTCATGAAGATCGGGGAAGGGCAAAGAAGCCCGCAGACAGAGTATAGGCTAGGTGGCCAAAGACTGTAAACCTCACTCAAGGAAAAGGATCTTGGGGTGAGTATAATACCGAACACATCCCCTGAAGCGCACATCAACCAGATAACTGCTGCAGCATATAGGCGCCTGGCAAACCTAATAATAGCGTTCCGATATCTCAGTAAGGAATCGTTCAAGACTCTCTACACCGTGTACGTCAGGACCATACTGGAGTATGCAGTACCAGTTTGGAACCCACACCCGGTCAAGCACGTCAAGAAATTAGAGAAAGTGCAAAGGTTTGCAACAAGGCTAGTTCCAGAGCTAAGGGAAATGTCCTACGAAGAAAGGTTAAGGGAAATCGGCCTGACGACACTGGAGGACAGGAGGGTTAGGGAAGACATGATAACGACATACAAAATACTGTGAGGAATTGTCAAGGTGGACAGAGACACGATGTTCCAGAAATGAAACACAGAAACAAGGAGTCACAATTGGAAGTTGAAGACTCAGATGTGTCAAAGAGATGTTAGGAAGTATTTCTTTAGTCACAGAGTTGTCGGGAAGTGGAATAATCTGGCAAGTGATGTAGTGGAGGCAGGAACCATACATAGTTTTAAGACCAGATATGATAAAACTCATGGAACAGGGAGAGAGAGAGGACCTAGTAGCGATCAGTGAAGAGGCGGGGCGAGAAGCTATGTATCGACCCCTGCAACCACAAATAGGTGAGTACAAATAGGTGAGTACACACACACGGGCCAGGAGCTGTGAGTACATACACTCGAGTACCTAGCAGGAAGGAAACGAGTGATTGTTCAAGAAGAAGTGTCAGAATAGGCGTGTGTGACGAGTGGGGTTCAACAAACATCAGTACTAGGACCGGTTCTATTTCTTATGTACAAGAACATGACTGAAGATATAGAACCAGAGGTGCCTCTGTTCGTAAATGTGGAATTAATGTGGCTGTTAGAATTTAATCCCAGCAAATGCAAAGTTATGAAAATTGTGGACTGGTAAAGGAGACTGTAAGGAGGACCTCGGGATAAGCACTGTACCAAGCATATTACCTGAGGCGATCATCCGAATAACCGCTTCAACCAATGTTCGCCTGACAATTCTAAGATTAGTTTTCAGGAACGTCAACAAGGAGGCATACACACTATTTATACGACATATGCCAGACCCATACTGGAGTAAGCAGCACTGTTGTAGTATAGAATTCTCACCCGATCAAGCAAGGCAAGAAAGCGGAGAACATGCAAAGCTTTGCAACGCGACTAGTCCCAGAGCTTTTTAAATTGTATGTGCAATGAGGAGAGACTAAAGGAGCGAAACCTAATGACACTTGCGGACAGAAGGACTAAGGGTATTAAGATAACAACGTATAGAATGAGAGGAATTGATATAGTGGACAGGGACAGATTCTTCGAAAGCCAGGAAACAGGAACACGAAGCCACAGCTGGAAGTGGAAAAGAGAGACGAGTCACATGGATATTAGGAAGTATTTCTTCAGCCTTAAGGGTGTGTAAAGTTGGTCTGAGCCAGTGGTGTATACAGCTGATCTGAGCCAGTGGTGTGTACAGCTGGTCTGAGCCAGTGGTGTATACAGCTGGTCTGAGCCAGTAGTGTGTACAGCTGGTCTGAACAGAAGTATGAATCAACGGTTTATGGATCACTCGTCCGTGGGTCTTGCTGGCGCTGCTTGCCTGACTACCCGCGAGGAAGGTCAACACCTGTGATCAGGAACCTCGCACAGGTGTTGACCATTACCAATGTAAACATCCTCAACGCAGGTGTTGACCATCACCAATGTATTTAGACTTACACAGGCGGCTTAATGACAGAGAAACGCCACGTGAGGAATCTATTTTTTCTAATTAACTTACCTCAGACGAACAAAAAATATGAGCCAGAAAGCAAACATATGCAAAATACTCAACAGATTTTCAAGCCTAAGGGAGGAATCTATTCAGATGTAAACAAGAGACTTACCACGAGATCACTTACCGAACGTGACTGGCAAAACGACTCAGGTCAATGTGTATCTCCCCTTGTCGCTACCGTCGCTCTGACAAACCCCCAGCACATGACTCGCATGCGTAGCCTCAACCAACTCTCGTACACATGTCTTAAAGTTAGTGAAACTGGTGAAGAATTAGACGCATGTGCAACATCTGGGTATCTTTATTTGTAGACGTTTCGCCATCCAGTGGCTTTATCAATACAAGGATATAATGTGAAGAATGTAGATCTATATACGAAGAATGAGGTAATCAGTCCATCAGTCTTGGTGTTGGTGAAGAACACCGTAGTCTTCAAGACTACGGTGTTCTTCACCTTGTACTTGTGTTGTATTGATAAAGCCACTGGATGGCGAAACGTCTACAAATAAAGATACCCAGATGTTGCACCTGTGTCTAATTTTCATCTTCTCGGTATTAAATACCATTCATGGAAACTGGTTGGTTGGTTGGTTTATTAAGTTTGAAGCCAATACACTACACGAGGTTCAGAAAGTTTGCAACTCACTCGTACACTTCAAGCCAAGGAGGTTTCGATCCCAAATATAAGCGGTAAAGTAAACTCTGAGTGTAAATACGCAGAGATACACTTTATGCGTATATTTTGTCGGCGAAAAGTGCGTTATGTTCAGTGGGTTTTTGAGTGTCCGGCATGCACCGCGCATGGCTGCCCATGCACAGCTTCGTGTACCAGTGTAAAAACGCAGCTGATGACACTGAATACTATGATCATGCAAACACAATCAGCTGTGTAGACAGCGTCACCTGAACATGTAAATACAATCAGCTGATGAGTGTACACTGGGAATGAAAACACAAACAGTTGAAAGAGAGAAAGAGAGAGAGAGAGAGAGAGAGAGAGAGAGAGAGAGAGAGAGAGAGGGGTTTCTCCATCACTTGAGTTTCCTAACAGCTCTTCATAGGGTTGTGAACCAAACACACACACACACGCATACACACGCATACACACACACACACACACACTAGAGGAAAACACTGAGAGGACTTGATAGGATGAACAGGGACGCATTGAGAGGCGGGAAACAGAAACACGAGGGCACAACTGGAAGTTGAAAACACATACGAGTCACAAGGTTGATAGGAAGTACTTCTTCAGACTTGTAGTTAGAAACTGGAATGACCTGGAGATTGAAGTGGTAGAGGTAGGATCCATACACAGCTTTAGGCAGAGGTACGATAAGACTTTCGAAGCCAGGAGAGATTGCACTTAGTAGCGACGAGCGAAGAGGCGGGGGCCAGAAATTGTGACTCGACCCCTGCAACCACATATAGGTAAGTACACACACACACACACACACACGACCAGGCAGAACTACAAAGGGATCTGGACAGGCTGCAGGCCTGGTCCAGCAACTGGCTCCTGGAGTTAAACCCCACCAAGTGCAAAGTCATGAAGATTAGGGAAGGGCAAACAAGACCTCAGACGGAGTACAGTCTAGGGGGCCAGACTACAAACCTCGCTCAAGGAAAATGATCTTGGGGTGAGTATAACACCAGGCACATCTTCTGAGGCGCACATCAACCAAATAACTGCTCCAGGATACGGGTGCCTAGCAAACCTAAGAACACCATTCCGACATCTTAATAAGGAATAGTTCAGAACCCTGTACACTGTGTACGTTAGGCCTATATTGGAGTATGCAGCACCAGTTTGGAACCCTCACCTAGCCAAGCATGTAAACTAGAGAAAGTGCAAGGTTTGCAACAAGACTAGTCCCGGAGCTAAGGGAAATGTCCTACGAGGAAAGGTTAAGGGAAATCGACCTGACGACACTGGAAGACAGGAGAGATAGGGGGGATATGAAAACGACATATAAAATACTGAGAGGAATCGACAAGGTGGACAGAGACAAGATGTCCCAGAGATGGGACACAGCAACAAGGGGTCACAGTTGGAAGTTGAAGACTCAGATGAATCACAGGGATGTTAGGAAGTATTTCTTCAGTCACAGTTGTCAGGAAGTGGAATAGCCTGGGAAGTGATGTAGTGGAGGCAGGATCCATACATAGCTTCAAGAAGTATGATAAAGCTCATGGAGCGGGAAGAGTAACCTAGCAGCGGCCAGTGAAGAGACGGGGCCAGGAGCTGTGACTCGACCCCTGCAACCACAACTAGGTGAGTACACACAGGTAAATATCCACAGCTGGAAATATTACCAGTGTGGTGGCAAAATGCCCCGGTACAATACTGAACGCCTTTATCTTAACACTCCTCAGTGCCTTAATACACACCGGTATACCGGTAACTGTATACCAGACACAAACCCTTATACCAGTAAATCTGTCAATAAACCTCTTCTAGTAAATCAGTAACTATCCCGGTACAGCAATAACTATCCCGGTGCAGCAGTAACTACCCCGGTGCAGCGGTAACTATTCCGGTGCAGCAGTAACTATCCCGGTACAGCAGTAACTATCCCGGTGCAGCAGTAACCATCCCGGTGCAGCAGTAACTATCCCGGTGCAGCAGTAACTATCCCGGTGCAGCAGTAACCATCCTGGTGCAGCAGTAACCATCCCGGTGCAGCAGTAACCATCCCGGTGCAGCAGTAACTACCCCGGTGCAGCAGTAACTATCCCGGTGCAGCAGTAACCATCCCGGTGCAGCAGTAACTATCCCGGTGCAGCAGTAACCATCCCGGTGCAGCAGTAACTATCCGGTGCAGCAGTAACTATCCCGGTGCAGCAGTAACCTCCTCAGTGCAGCAGTAACCATCCGGCAGCAGTAACTATCCCGGCAGCAGTAACCATCCCGGTAAGCAGTAACTATCCCGGTGCAGCAGTAACTATCCCGGTGCAGCAGTAACCATCCCGGTGCAGCAGTAACTATCCCGGTGCAGCAGTAACCATCCCGGTGCAGCAGTAACTATCCCGGTGCAGCAGTAACTATCCCGGTGCAGCAGTAACCCTCCCGGTGCAGCAGTAACCATCCCGGTGCAGCAGTAACTATCCCGGTGCAGCAGTAACTATCCCGGTGCAGCAGTAACTATCCCGGTGCAGCAGTAACTATCCCGGTGCAGCAGTAACTATCCCGGTGCAGCAGTAACCATCCCGGTGCAGCAGTAACCATCCCGGTGCAGCAGTAACCATCCCGGTGCAGCAGTAACTATCCCGGTGCAGCAGTAACCATCCCGGTGCAGCAGTAACCACCCCAGTTGAACGGTAACTACTGTACTTCAGTAACTACCCCCGTAATTACCCCTCCGTATACTAGTAACTACCGCAGTAATTGCCCCGGTAACTACCCCCGTAATTACCCCTCCGTATACTAGTAACTACCGCAGTAATTGCCCCGGTATCCCGGTAACTACCCCCGGTATCCCGGTAAGCAGCTGCCAGCAGCCATCGACCACAGCCAAGACAATAACCCAAGACTTTCCGCATATACTGTACTTGGTGCTGTTTACATAGGTGCTCCGTCTGCCTCATTGTTTGTAAAGGTGTTCCGTCTTCCTTATTGATCTCTCTATTTTCTTTGGGGAGTGCTTTTGCTTGCTCAGGTACCTCTAGCGTTTGATTCGTGAGGAAAACATCTGCTGCTGCTGCTTCTGCTGCTGTTTCTGCTGCTGGTTCTTCTGTTGCTGCTGCTGTTACTAGTTCTGTTACTGCTACTGTTGGTGTATTTGTTGTTGTTGTTGCCAGTATTGCAATTTCCCGGCGCACCGCCTTTCGCGATGCGTATCTCCTGAACTCTGTTGGCTGTTGAACGTTCATTCTCCTCCTCTCTCACCCTCATATTGTTGAAAGGTGTATATATATATATATATATATATATATATATATATATATATATATATATATATATATATATATATATATATATAACACACCTTTCAACAATGTATAACTCAATCCATTCCAATGCAAAACATGTCATATCACTCTGATCCAATATCACCTGCCTTTTTTTCTAAATGCATTATTATAATCATTATTACTAAGATTATTTTAGTATTTTCATAGGGAAGCGATAAACCTACAAGGTTCATATAGTATCCGAGGGAATGCGAGGCAACCAGGCATGATGCAAGGGGGGTGGCCAGCCTCAATCCAAATGCGTACACGCAACAAGCTATTCCTATGCCTTATCCAAACATAGTTGACAAACCCTTGATCCACATTTATCCTTTTCTAAATCCAGGCAGTTTTGCAATAGTCTTTCCCCTTCCCCCGTATTTTCACCTCTCTCTTATTCTCTTTACGTTTCAAGAAGACAACCATGCATACTCACTGCTAATCCTTAGGTACCTTCCCTTCTGTCATACACACAAATACTCACATCTAATTCAACACTAAACATTTATCTAATTAACTTACATCTAATCAAACATTAAACACTCGTATCCTGACGTTTGAGAAGCAAGACGTGTCGACAAATATGCTAGCAATAACGTATGCGTAGAGTTCTGTTTTGATCGAAACGTAGCCAATAGAGGTTTGCTCTACACATAGTGGCTATCTTAATTTGTCCTCACTTTTAGCTCTCGTTCGTAGTCCCATCTGCTCTTTATCTATTTTTTTTCCTCACTTTTAACTTTCTAACAGTTTTGCTCGCTACCTTCACACTCACTTCCGGTTCTTCACTCGGTGTAATGGATGACTTCCTCGCCCCGGACATGAAGACGCTGCCTCTAAATCATCACTCACACTCAACAATCTCTAACATCTCTGCCCCCTTATTCACGATCTCATTACATTCCTTCTTAACCGATCCATCCTCTTAGCTCCTATAAATATCTATGTGGATTTCTCACATTCTATCTATCTCAAGAGATATGCATTTGTTCTCACGATTTCCTCACCTACGTATTTAACGCCTGTGGGCAGTTTTCGCTGTGGCCAGTTTTCCTGTGGCCAGTTTTCCCTGTGGCCAGTTTTCCCTGTGGCCGCTTTCCCTGTGGCCAGTTTTCCCTGTGGCCAGTTTTCCCTGTGGCCAGTTTTCCCTGTGGCCAGTTTTCCCTGTGGCCAGTTTTCCTGTGGATTGCTTCGTACAGGTTTTGCCCTGTCGCAACCAGTTTACAGTCCTTGGTTGTTCCTTGGAACTTTGCGGAGGTAGTCGCTAACCAGTTTCACAGCCTGTGTTGTTCCGGCTACTTTTCGGATAGTTGGTGCCAGCTGTGAAGACCTATGCAGCAGATCCTGGGTGATATCGAGCCTGTTGGCTAGCAGAGTGAAGAGCCTGGGACTAAGCATGAGTGAAGACGCCATGGAGACTAGCAGAGTGAAGAGCCTGGGACTAGCAGAGTGAAGAGCCTGGGACTAGCAGAGTGAAGAGCCTGGGACTAGCAGAGTGAAGAGCCTGGGACTAGCAGAGTGAAGAGCCTGGGACTAGCAGAGTGAAGAGCCTGGGACTAGCAATGTTAACACAGTTTTGATGTCTTTGCTTTTCACTGTGTTCATTTTAGACTTCCATATTTATCACTCCAGTACGTTGTCTTGTACATTTGGGACCTGACCCTTAACTATTTTCACTATATTATATCAGGTATATATCCCTTCTTCTTCTTCATTAAAGAACCCAGAGGCATTCTTAGTAATTTAAATTATTTATCTCTATATGAACAGTAAGTAATTTGTGTACATTTTCCAGCTGTGCTATACCTCCGTCTCCTGCCTTGAACAATATTCTCCAAGAGCAGCGAGTGCTCTTGTACTTTACATTGCTTTATAAACAGAGTTCCAGGAGTCAGGTTCAGGAGCTACTTGCGTTGGCATGAATTTCTTTTACGAATTCTGAGGCAATTGTGCTCGCCAGATATATGATTTGTAGGATGAGCAAAGTTAATGAAAATTGTATTTGGATTCTCAAGTTTCCTGTCGTTTAATGCATTGCTGAGCATTGAATTATAGCGATCGCTCATGATTTCGCTCATTTTATTTTTAGTTTTGCATCATCGGTATATGAACCTTCAGTGAACAGTGAGTTAATTCTAGGAATAGTTTTTGGCTTAGTTTTTCATTTTGTTCCTCTTATGCTTCTTCCGTTTGTAATGATTGTTTTAGTTTGTCCTACATCGGTAAACTCTGAGCAGATTATCTTTCATTTCTTGTGACATGTGCTCGATTTTAAGCAGGTAAGCAATATTTATTCTCACAACCATTTCGTCTCCTGAACATTTTTTACGTTCTCTTCCAATATTTGATCTCCTTGTAGGTTTTCCGAGAGGAACATATTTTATAAAGATCCTGTATGCGTCTGTATTAAGTTTTTTTTATGCCCAGGTGCGGGCTCACCTGTATGGCGCTCTTGATACTTTCTCAGCGAATATCTGATAGTAAGTTTATTCAGGTATACACAAATACAGTTACATAGATTATCATACATAGCAGCATATGTGTAGAGAACCTAGGATAACCCAAAAAAGTCAGACAAAGTGACTTATTTCCATTGGGGTCCTTTTAATACCTTAATATTATACACTGTAGGAGATATATGTTATACTTGGAATAAGGTAAAAAGAGTTATTTACATTTACATGTGTGTTAGCTAAAAAAAATAAAAAATCATTCTCCTCCCTTTCTGTCGCTACATTCATTAGGTACCTTTTGGCTCTCTTCTTGAACTGGTTCATGCAATGACTGGCTTTGACATGTGCAGGCAGTCTGTTCCATTCCTTTATTGCTGTACAATAAAAGGTGTTTGAAGCCTGGCCGCTGACTGTGGGTACTACAAAGTTGTGCTCTCTCCCCCTAGTACATGGTTGCTTTGGTTCCCAGCCTTGACAAAATTGGCAGCAAGATATTCTGGACACTGTGAGCAATTTCATAAACTTGATTTAACTTAAGCTGTTTTACTCTGTCTTCAATATTCAGCATATCCAATTGTTGTAATTCATCCTGGCCTACATGTTCTCTTGGGCCCAGGTCCAGGATGAATCTTACCATTTTGTTCTGGGTGATTTGCAATTTATCTTTCAGTTTTTTTGTCAAGGCAGAGTACCATGAAGAGCAAGTGTGGTCCATATGACATTGTATAAGGGCTAGACATAGGGTCCTGCGAGCCTCAGTAGGTAGACACTGTGCTTGTCTGTAGAGGAACTTCAGTCTGGCATTCGCTTTCTTTACTACACTGTTCCCTATCAATTCTCCTGACATGCATGGGTCAAAGGGGATTCCCAGATATTTTACTGAGGAAACTGAAATGATGGATTCCCCATTACACCGGATATTAAAATTATTTTCCCTTCTCAGTTTATATTTCGTGCTAAAGAGTATGGCTTCTGTTTTCCCGAGGTGTAACGATAGTTTGTCTACTAACCATTTGCTGCAGGACTCCATTTCCTGTGTTAATACATTAGCTATATCTTGTGGGTCTTTACCTGACACTAACAGAGCACTGTCATCCGCATACAGTAGGAGTTTGCACTTGACACTGATGGGCGTGTTTACCTGGAGAGAGTTTACCTGGAGAGAATTCCAGGGGTCAACGCCCCCGCGGCCCGGTCTGTGACCAGGCCTCATGTTGGACCAGAGCCTGATCAACCAGGCTGTTACTGCTGGCCGCACTCAGTCCAACGTACGAACCACAGCCTGGCTGGTCAGGTACCGACTTTAGGTGCCTGTCCAGTGCCTGCTTGAAGACAGCCAGGGGTTTGTTGGTAATCCCCCTGATGTATGCTGGGAGGCAGTTGAACAATCTTGGGCCCCTGACACTTATTGTGTTGTCCCTCAACGTGCTAGTGGCACCCCTGCTCTTCATTGGGGGGATGTTACATCGCCTGCCGAGTCTTTTGCTTTCGTAGGGAGTGATTTTCGTGTGCAAGTTTGGTACTAATCCCTCGAGAATTTTCCATGTGTATATAATAATGTATCTCTCCCGCCTGCATTCTAGAGAGTACAGGTTTAAGAACTTCAAGCGTTCCCAGTAATTGAGGTGGTTTATCGCAGTTATGTGTGCCGTGAAGGTTCTCTGCACATTTTCAAGGTCAGCAATTTCACCCGCCTTGAAAGGTGCAGTTAGTGTGCAGCAATATTCCAGCCTAGATAGAACAAGCGATCTGTAAAGTGTCAACATGGGCTTGGCATCCCTGGTTTTGAAGGTTCTCATTATCCATCCTGTCATTTTTCTAGCAGATGCAATTGCTACGGTGTTATGGTCCTTGAAGGTGAGATCCTCTGACATGATCACTCCCAGGTCTTTGACATTAGTTTTTCGCTCTATTGTGTGGTTTGAATTAGTTTTGTACTCCGATGAGATTTTAATTTCTTCACTTTTTCCGTATCTGAGTAATTGAAATTTCTCATCATTGAACTTCATATTGTTTTCTGCAGCCCATTTAAAGATTTGGTTTATGTCTGCTTGGTGTCTATGGAACCTATGCCGATAGCTTGAAGTTTCTTACATAATATATTGTGGTTAACAGTATTGATGGCTTTTTGCAAGTCTAAAGTTACCATTCCAATGAGGTTCCCTATAGACATTTCAGGTCTCATGTAATCCATCAGATTAATTAGGGAGGTGTCGCTTGAGTAAGAGCTCCTAAAGCCTGATTGGTAACTATGGAGAATGTTGTTGTCACTAAGATACTTAACAGTACACCGCCCTCTCTAGAATTTTGGATATTACACTGAGTATACTAACAGGCCTGTAGTTGCTGACATCAGACCTACTATTTTTCTTGAAGAGGAGTAACTCTGGCCTCCTTGAACCCCTTAAAGATCTCATTTCGCCTTGTATGACTCAGAGTGAGTAGTACTTCGATACTTCCTAGCATCTGCTGTACTTTTGTTACGATAAGCACTAAACTAATTAGTGGTCTACAGGCCAGGATCGTAACAACAAGAAAGAACAAGAGACAGCAAGAATGTAAACAAACAGACGAATACTGTATTAGTGGTGATGGACAAATTTATTATGTGAGCAATGGGGATTGCCAGTTCAGAGGCACCATCTTTTAGGAACTTAGACGGGATGTTATCTGGGCCGGTAACATCCCGTCTAAGTTCCTATGTTAGATCTATCTACGGGTTTATGGCTATACCCCAACTGTTTTAGTTGTTGCCAGAGCTTCCTTGGGTTATTCTTGTACTCTTCGATTTTTGAGCAATAGTGCCTTGTCTTTGCGCCTTTTATAAGCCTCTGCACTCTGTTCCTCACCCTTTGGAATTCATTTAGCGCGGCAATATCAAGTCTGTTTGCCTTAAATCTTTTTATCAACTGGTCTCTGAATTCCATATCATCTAATATCTCAGTAGTCATCCAGGGTTCAGTTCTTCGTTTAATCCTAACCTTTTTAACTGGTGCAATATTATCAAGGATGGCAGTGAACATTGTTTTGAATTTTTCCCAGGCATCATTTACGTCCGTGCAACTTGTTATCAATGACCAGTCACAATTGTGTAGCATATTTACCAGTGTTTCTTTACTGTAGTTTCTAGTTGACCTAATTTTTATTGTCCTGTGTAGGCCTATCCGTTCCCTAGTGATTTTCCTGGTACAGTAAATGATGAAATGATCACTAAGACCTGTGGTAATGACGCCTGACTGACTAATGTTCTCAGGGCGGTTACAAAGTATGTGGTCAATTAGGGTGGCTGAGAACTGTGTGATCGGGTTGGTGTATTAATTAGTTGAGTGTAACTATTTAAATCCAGAATTTGCTTATACCTTTTACATAGCCCGTTATTTTGCTGTTGAAAACAGATATTGAAGTCTCCCAGTATTACTGTCTTGCCATTGTTATCAAGTCCGGACAAGACTCTCGAAAAGTCCTCTAAGAACTGGTCATGGGTGGGAAGGTGGTAACTAGTTCCTACTAAGATGGGTTTGGTCATGGGAAGCAACACTTCAAACCATAGAATCTCCAGTTTATTGTCATTTAAATCAGGTCTTGGATTATAGGCCAAGTCGTTCCTTATGTAGGCACATACCCCACCACCTTTTCTATTCCTATCTAAGCGTTTTATATTGTAACCTTCTATTTTGACCTCGTCGTCAGTCACCGTATCATCCAACCAGGATTCAGAGATGGATATAACTGCCGCCCTAGTTCTGTTAGCTAGAATCCGTATAATGTTCCTTTTAAATAAAACATAAAAAAATCCCATTTAGCGGGGCTCGTCGAGTTGTTGCTATTCCTCGTAGAGTTGATGTGTCAGCCATTTTTAAAAGCAGCGAGGGAATTATTCTAACCAGTACTTCCATGAGTCTATGATTGAAGTATACTGTATTTGAGATTATGTCTCATGGAATTAGTTCATCATCGTTCGTGAAGATAAACTTTAGTGTATTTCTGTTACTTGTTCAAAACAAGTTTTTCAAAATGCCACCACAGCTCTCTGGTATGTACCTGTTTGCTAGAGTGTATCTAGGTAATATTTCTGGTACAGTGTGGTTGTCTATCATCCGTTTTATGTGTAGGAAACTGAAATCACCAGAGAGTATAATAGGTGTGGTGTACACTGGAAGATTTACAAGGCTTCTCAGGCAGCTATCTTCTTCATGAATTATTCTGCCGTTGCCGAAAGTGATTTACCGTTATATACAAAGATAATGACAAGAAGTAGATGAATGGTTCAGAAAACCGACAAGTTGAGGGACTGATTACCTCAAACTCCACCTGTTCTTCACGATTCTTCTTTGTATTGGACTGATGAAGCCACTGTGTGGCGAAACGTTTCCTCAATAAAGATACCCAAGTGTTGCATATGTGTCTAATTTATCATAATGACCAGATTCTTGTTCTCAGCTTAAATACCTGATTCTTCTACCGTATCAGCTGATGATTTCCACAGTTCTGTAAAACAAAGCGAGTCTTTTACATTGAGTGCCACTCCTCCCTGTGACTTGTTTACTCTCTCACGGTTATACACATTTACAAGTATGAACCCACATCTCACTGCACAAAATATTCCATGAATGTGTTTCTGGGAAAACAGAAGCATACAACCGACTCTTGGTTTTCACTGCTTTTGAATCCTGAACGTCACACATACAAAAAAGAGAAGAATTTACCATTTGGGATGCTGTGGATATTGGGTTTTGTTAGTACCACACTGCTTTTTTCAGTTGTATGTTCGATCCTGATGTGAGAAAAAGTGATTTGTAATGTTCTGCTGTAATGTTTCTGTCCTATAACGCCTGTTGTTTCTCAATGTCACTTCTCTTCCTGTAGTTTGTCCATGTAAGCATTCAAGTGAGTGAGTGAGTGTGTGTGGGGAGAGGGTTATGTTTGCGGTGTTCGAGTCATCTGCTTCCACTTTTTAATATTCGTTGGTCTCCATTATTGGCTTCTGGCCTCTTGAGCTGTACCGCCTCTTGAATGTTTATGTAGCTTGACTTCACTTTATTATCCAACTCATTCCATTTTCTACACCCATGAGCACCCATGAGCACTTCCTAACATCTCTATGACTCACCTATGATCCCTATTTCCCCTGACCCACTTATTTCAAATTCATCCTCTCACTTCCTTTTTGGTATTTTGTATGTTATAATCACGTCTCTTCTCTCTACAGTAATCAGGCTCATTTCCTTTAGCCTCTGCTCAAAGTGAAATTTTTCTCCTCTCTGGTACTAGTCTGGTTGCAAACCTTTGATCTTTTTCAGAGTTCCTGCGCGTGCTTAATCAGGTAAGTGGACACCAGACTGGTGCAGCACACACTGTGTGGCCTCGTAAGTTTATTTAGGTCCTTTTACACATATGTACAGTTACCATACATAGTAACATGCAAAAATCGCGAACAACCGACGCTACCTAGAGTCGTTCCCATGTATCTACCTGGACTTCTTACTCATTTCTGCAACATTGCAAGCTCCTGATGTGTTGATTGCAACACGAAAAGCCTAGAGCTATTATTCTGCTCCCGCCGTGGTTGTTTTGCACATAGTAATGTGTAAATTACCCAGGATAACCCCCAAAAAGTCATATAAAGCGACTATCTTGATAGATATTTTTCATGTACCTAAATGCTGTGCTGAGCTTCGATAAACTTGGATATGCCACCAAAGGTTTACTGATGATGTGCACGTGTGCACCTCTGGTACTGAAAACTATATTCAGCCGATGTTTCGCCTTCATGATAAGCTTTCTCAAGGCGAAAATTTATTCAGAGTTTTCGTCTTGAAAAAGTTTGTTGCACAGGCGAAGCAATGTTTAAATTTGCTTTTTAAATACCAAGTTCCTCAAAATTCACTTGCAGCCTTTCTTCTCCTTCACTGATTAGCATTACACTGCATTTGTTCGGACTGACTCCAGCGGCCACTTCTTGAACCAATTCTACTGCTTCTCCAGGTCTCTGTGGAGTCAGGCACTGAATGTCTCTCTAATTTACCTGTGACTTGCTACGCAAGCGACCCGGCCCGGGACCAGGTCTTCCTGTTGATTGCTCTGTCAACCTGGTTGATCTGGCACTCCACGGAAGTAGTGATCTAGTTCACCTCTTTAAAACTTTCACAATTGTTTCGGTAATATTTCTGATATCTGCTGGAAGCAGGTTGAATAGTCGAGGTCCCTGGATGTTGACGTAGTGTTTTCTTATTGTGCCAGTAACGCCTTTGCTTTTCATAGGGTCTGCTTTACACTTCCTCCCATACCTCTCACTACAGTACGTTGTTATGGTAGTGTGCAGGTTCGGAACTAGGCCCTTTGGTGTGTTCCATGAATATATTATCACATTTCTTTCTCGCCTTGTTTCCAGACAGTACATTCCCAGTACTTTCAGACATTCCCAGTACTTTCAATGCTTTATTAGGTTTTAGCGGACAGTAAATGATCTCTGTATTGATCCAGCTCTCGTATCACTCACGTCCTGAACAGAACCATCAACACTAACAGAACTCTAAACAAGAGAACACGAGTGATTTGAACAGTATCCTCAATGACATTATCTCTCTTGTTTGAAAATTCTCCTTATATTCTCCCTGTCATTTTCTTGGCTGACCCCGGATCGTCAGCACTAACAAGCGAATTTACAGATTCCTGGTCTCTTGGCCTCCATTATATCCACTTTTGAAAATGTTTATATCAGTCTCCTGAAATACCACCTCATCTAGTTCATTCCTCTTCTTTACCATCCTCAGACTAAAAAAAAAAAGTTTTTCCTTGGCCATGCGGTTCATTCTAACAGCCAGCTCGTACCAGTTCTAAGTCCTCTCCTCCTTTCTCCCTTCCTATCCTATGTAAGAAAACTCCAGTACATGCTAGAAATATTCAAGTGTTGGGTAAAAGGTATCTATTTCCTTAATGAAGTTAATTAAAAAAAGGTGTTCTCTCTCTAGTCTAGTTCCTTCGCAATATTTACATGGTGTCGGTTACATGATGGCGCCGCAATCTCTGTAATTGGTCTAACATACGTTGTGTATATTGCTCTGAAAGATGCCTTGTTAAGATGCCTTGTTAAGCTGCTTGGTCTTGGTGTGTGTGGAGGCGCGTGAAGTGACTGGGGAGGGATGGGGGGCAGGGATGAGAAGAATCCTCGCAATCTGTATGTAGGTTGGTGTACTCCCACGCGGATTGTCTCTCCAGGCTGCCGTGTGATGGGACACAGACACAGACACAGACACACACACACACACAAATACATACACTCCTTGACTAGATATTATAGAGTTTACGAAGCAAGGACTGTCAACCCAGTACCAGCCAGTACAAGAGCCAGGAGCTGAGATCGATCTATGCGACACCAAGTAGGCGAGTACAAATAAAGGAGCACACACACGTGACTAGAAGTGAGAGAATCCAGTTACAGTTAGTTAAGAGGTAGAGTCAGGAGGTAAGACTCAATTCCCTGCAAAGGCAATTAGAGGAACACACACACACACACACACACACACACACACACACACACACACACACACACACACACACAATCAACCAAATAACTGCTGCAGCATAAAGGTGCCTAGCAAACCTAAGAACAGCATTCCGACATCTTAATAAGGAATCGTTCAGGACCCTGTACACTGTGTACGTTAGGCCCATATTGGAGTATGCAGCACCAATTTGGAACCCACACCTAGCCAAGCACGTAAAGAAACTAGAGAAAGTGCAAAGATTTGCAACAAGACTAGTCCCGGAGCTATGGGGTATGTCCTACGAGGAGAGGTTAAGGGAAATCGACCTGACGACACTGGAGGACAGGAGAGATAGGGGGGACATGATAACGACATATAAAATACTGAGAGGAATTGACAAGGTTGAAGAAACAGAATGTTCCAGAGATGGGACACAGCAACAAGGGGACACAGTTGGAAGTTGAAGACTCAGATGAATCACAGGGATGTTAGGAAGTATTTCTTCAGTCTCAGAGTAGTCAGGAAGTGGAATAGTTTGAAAAGCGATGTAGTGGAGGCAGGATCCATTCATAGCTTTAAGAAGAGGTATGATAAAGCTCATGGCGCAGGGAGAGTGACCCAGTAGCGGCCAGTGAAAAGGCGGGGCCAGGAGCTATGAATCGACCCCTGCAACCACAACTAGGTGAGTACAACTAGGTGAGTACACACACACACACACACGGGAAGGGCAAAGAAGACCGCAGACAGAGTACAGTCTAGGGGGTCAAAGACTACAAACCTCGCTCAAGGAAAAGGATCTTGGAGTGTGTATAATACCCACCACATCAACCAAATAACTGCTGCAGCATATGGGCAACTAGCGAATCTAAGAACAGCATTCAGACATCTCAGTAAAGAGTCGTTCCGGACCCTGTACACCGTGTACGTCAGGCCCATTTTGGAGTATGAAGCTCCAGTTTGGAACCCACACCTGGCCAAGCACGTCATGAAACTAGAGAAAGTACAAAGGTTTGCAACGAGACTAATCCCGAAGTTAAGGGACATGTCCTACGAGGAGAGGTTAAGGAACTCGACCTGACGACACTGGAGGACAGGGGGGACATAACGACATTTAAAATACTGGGAAGAATCAACAAGGTGGACAGAGACAGGATGTTCCAGAGATGGGACACGGAAACAAGGGGTCACAATTGGAAGTTGAAGACTCAGATGAGTCACAGGGATGTTAGGAAGTATTTCTTCAGTTACATAGTCGTCAGTAAGTAGAATGGTCTGAAAAGTGATGTAGTGGAGGCAGGTTCCATACATAGCTTTAAGAAGAGGTATGTTAAAGCTCATGGAGCAGGGAGAGAGTGACCTAGTAGCGACCAGTGAAGAGGCGGGGCCAGGAGCTATGAATCGACCCTGCAACCACAATTAGGCGAACACACACACACAATTAAAAGCCACAACTTACCCTATCTACCAAATTCCAAAACAACACCATATATGATTTTTTAAAATTCTTCGCTCACTTTTTCCTGTGCTCTTTTACATACAGCCAAAAATCTAGAACCTACATTTCTGATATATGTGAAATAATCTGACTGAATTATGAAACTAGTAATTTAAATAAAAAACGGAAGAGGCAGAGAGCCGAGAGGGACTAAGACAGGTTGCAAGAGTGGTCAAACAAGCAGCAACTTGAGCAACTGCAAGGTGATGCACATCACGGCAGGAGAAAGAAGACCAGAGACAGCATAGTCTGCTAGGAGAAAATATACAAATATTTGCAAAAATAAAGATCTAGCAATTAACATCACGCCGAAAATATCACCAGAAGTGCGCATCAGCATCGAAACTTCGCGGCAACGCAAACTGGACCTCGCAGGACAATATTCAGTGACCTTAATAAGGAATCCTCTAGGACTTGATGACAGCCAGTGTAGTTTAAGATGCAGGGTCAGACAGGAGCTTAGAATCTATCCCTGCCAACACAAATAGTTGAGTACATAGGATCACGTGCATAACTAAGTGCTTAAATGAACCAGGTACATTTGAAAGAAAATCTTGTGTAGTGGCAGCGAGGCTGTGGAAGCAGCCAGAGAGAAGTGAAGGCAGTGTCTACACAGGCAATCAAGTTTACATGGAACACAACTCGAGCGGTTAGAAATACATCACTTGATCGAGAGATAAAGCTGACATACATTATTACGACGTCCATAATACTTCTGGGATGACAAGGTAGACAGTATAGGCACTTTGACACGACTGTGACAAAGATGAGGGACACGGATAAGAGTCGAACACTCAAATGACAATAAAGAAATATAATGTGGCAAGAAACGACAGGCAGACACTGACCTCTTACACACATTCGGTAGTTTGATTTTTCTCAGTCGATCGGAAGTAGCTCTGTAGTTAGAGCTTAATTTAATAATAAAGAAAGTCACAATACCGTGGAACAAGTCACCAAAAAGCCCGCACTTAAAAGAAGAAACTTTTGTTTCGGTCCAGTCTGAACCATTCTCAGGTAACAGTCCCGAAAACTCACGCAGGTAGATGCAGGTTCGACATACAAGATGCTTCCTGTATATGTCCTATGGACCTATGGACTTTTTTAAGCCTCTTTTTATTTACGGCAAATACATCTAAGTGTACTTTTACTTCCAACTTGTTTTTTTAATCTGAAGTTGAATATATTATTTCATTCAGGATAACGGGGAATATAACTGTTTAACTGTTATCCTGTTTATTTCAGTCAGGGAGTCAGGAAGAGTCAGCGATGCCACAAAATTATTGTAGTGTAGTGTACCAAGGGTGAGGCTGACACCAGAAATATAACAGCAGTACACCCAGTACTGTTCACTCCCACCAAGACCACCAGCACCACCACCAAGACCACCAGCACCACCACCAAGACCACCAGCACCACCAAGACCACCAGCACCACCACCAAGACCACCAGCACCACCACCAAGACCACCAGCACCACCAAGACCACCAGCACCACCACCAAGACCACCAGCACCACCAAGACCACCAGCACCACCACCAAGACCACCAGCACCACCACCAAGACCACCAGCACCACCACCAAGACCACCAGCACCACCACCAAGACCACCAGCACCACCACCAAGACCACCAGCACCACCACCAAGACCACCAGCACCACCAAGACCACCAGCACCACCACCAAGACCACCAGCACCACCAAGACCACCAGCACCACCACCAAGACCACCAGCACCACCACCAAGACCACCAGCACCACCACCAAGACCACCAGCACCACCACCAAGACCACCAGCACCACCACCAAGACCACCAGCACCACCAAGACCACCAGCACCACCACCAAGACCACCAGCACCACCACCAAGACCACCAGCACCACCAAGACCACCAGCACCACCACCAAGACCACCAGCACCACCAAGACCACCAGCACCACCACCAAGACCACCAGCACCACCACCAAGACCACCAGCACCACCACCAAGACCACCAGCACCACCACCAAGACCACCAGCACCACCACCAAGACCACCAGCACCACCACCAAGACCACCAGCACCACCAAGACCACCAGCACCACCACCAAGACCACCAGCACCACCAAGACCACCAGCACCACCACCAAGACCACCAGCACCACCACCAAGACCACCAACACCACCACCAAGACCACCAGCACCACCACCAAGACCACCAGCACCACCACCAAGACCACCAGCACCACCAAGACCACCAGCACCACCACCAAGACCACCAGCACCACCAAGACCACCAGCACCACCACCAAGACCACCAGCACCACCACCAAGACCACCAGCACCACCACCAAGACCACCAGCACCACCAAGACCACCAGCACCACCACCAAGACCACTAGCATCACCACCAAGACCACTAGCATCACCACCAAGACCACCACCAGCATCACTACCAAAACCACCAGCAGCACCACCACCAGCATCACCACCACCACGGTCACCACCATCATCCCCACCACACATAACTAACCTCATAAGATACAAGACACACCACCTCTCCCTCACATCATCATTCCCTTAACACACACACCTCATACCATCACCCACACTCATGCTTCTCACCCACCCACTCACCCAACCTCGTCCACACCCCCACCCGCCCCCACTCCGAGGGTGGTTAGGAAGAGGGACGATCTGGATGAACAAGTGGCTGAAGCAGATTCCATACACAGTTTTAAGAATAGGTATAATAGGCCCCATGATTTCCCTAGTGTGAGTGTATGAGCAGTCAGGAGGTGGAGCCAGGAGCACTGGTTTAACCCCTGCAACCACAAACATGAGAATGCAACCCAACCAAACACTTACTTGCAACCCACCCATCCAATCACCTAGCCACTCCCCCACCCACATGCTAACCCACCCGTGTTGCCAACTCACCTGCCCATCCACCCGTCTTGCCCCACTCACATGCCAAAACATCCACCCACCCACATGCCAATCCACCCTCTCACATGCCAACCCACCTGTCTTGCCCCACCCACATGCCAACCCATTCGTCTTGCCCGCCCACATGCCAACCCACCTGCTCACCCACCCGTCTTGCCCCGCCCATATGCCAACCCACCGTCTTGCCACCCACCCACCCACATGCCAACCCAACCGTTTTGCTCCACCCACATGCCAAAACATACCAATCCACCCACATACCAATCCACCCGTCTTGCCCCACCCACATGCCAACCCACCCGTCATTCCCCACCCACATGCCAACCCACCCGTCCTGCCAACCACCCACATGACAACTCACCTGCCCGCCCACCCGTCTTGCCACCCACCCAAACGACCTTCCAAGGAGTGTACCCCCAACTGGTCTCGTGATACCCCTACCCATCAGCTGTACCAGTACTTCCCCCCCTCCTACCTGTACCCTTCCAACAACACACCCCAGTAACCAATACATGTTCTCCCTCCCTCCCTCCCCCCCCCACCTCCTAGAACCAGCTGTCTAGCGGTATTCATTCCAACAAATAGATGGCTCGATAAATAAATTTGTCGACGGTGAAGCTGGCGTCTGTACTCGCCGGGTTGTACTCTCACAGTCGTACTATCACAGTTGTACTCGCAGATATACTCGCACAGTTGTACTCGCCGAGTTGTACTTTTACAGTCGTATTCTCAGTCGTACTCGCACAGTCGTACCCGCACAGTCGTACTCGCCCCGCCCAGTTGTACTCGCGAAGATAGACAAACTACTCATAGTCCCAAACATAACTTAAAAAATGACCGGCCTTTGCTCGTCGCTGTCGTACCTACACTTGAGGCTGTGTATAAAATTCCCCTCCGCGGCCTGGTCACAGACCGGGGGGCGGGGGGCACTGACCCCCGAAACCCTCTCCAGGTATACTCCAGGTACCACCATTGAAGTGCTTCGTAACATTCCTTTAAGTCATTAGTAGATTCCACTGATACTCTCGCCACTGTGCCTCGCATTTCATAGAATCTGTTCGAGTATCATGTACGTCGTTATCGTGTCTCCTCCGGCACTCCTCTCTCCCAAGGTAGTCAAGTTTAACTCTTTGAAAATGTACAATTTAACCCTCCGGTTTCTGGAACCAGCCTGGATGCACACCTCTATACATTCTCTAGCTGCTGGAAGTGCGTTCTCAAGTGTGTGTTACGTGGTGATGCTGCGCACTCTAAAATGGGCCTGACATACGACATGCCCTGAAGGATTCCTTACTGGGATATATGGAGGCAGTTCTTCCATCGGCATCTGTGGTTTTTGTCTGTTTCTCTGTGCTTGGTTTATTGTCTGGAGTGTTTTTTTGTTTTGTTTTTTTGTCTGTGTGTCTGCCTGTGCTTGTGTCTGTTTTAGGTTTGTGAATGTCTGTGGCTATACGTGATTGTGTGTGTGCGCGCGTGCGCGTGGTGCGTGCGTGTGGTGTGTGCGTGTGGGGTGTGTGGTGTGTGTGTGGTCTGTGGTCTGTGTGGTCTGTGTGTGTGTGGTGTGTGGTCTGTGTGGTCTGTGTGTGTGGTGTGGGTGTGGGGGGTGTATGGGATGTGTGTGTGGGGGGTGTGGTGTGTGTATGGGATGTGTGTGTGTGGAGGGAGGTGTGGGGTGTATTGTGGGGGGGTGTTAGGTGTGTGTGTGGTGGTGTGTGTGTGTGGTGTGGTGGTGGGTGTGGTGTGTGTGTGGGGGTGTGGTGTGTGTGTTGGATGTGTGTGTGAGGGTGGTGTGGTGTGTGTGGTGTGTGTGTGTGTGTGGTGGTGTGTGTGTGTGTGCGTGTTGTGTGTGTGTGGTGGTGGTTGTTGTGTGGTGGTGTGTGGTGGGTGTGTGTGTGTGGTGTGTGTGTAGTGTGTGTGTGTGGTGTGTGTGTGTTGTGGTGTGTGTGTGTTGGTGTGTGTGGTGGTGTGTGTGGTGGTGTGTGTGTGTGTGGTGGTGTGTGTGTGTGTGTGTGTGGTGTGTGTGTGTGTGGTGGTGTGTGTGTGCGTGGTGGTGTGTGTGTGTGGTGGTGGTGTGTGTGTGTGTGTGGTGTGTGTGTGTGTTGTGTGTGTGTGGTGGTGTGTGTGGGGTGTGGTGTGTGTGTGTGTGTGTGGTGGTGTGTGTGTGTGTGGTGTGTGTGTGTGTGTGGTGGTGTGTGTGTGTGGGTGGTGTGTGTGTGGTGGTGGTGTGTGGTGTGGGGTGTGTGTGTGTGTGTGTGTGTGTGTGTGTGTGTGTGTGTGTGTGTGTGGTGTGTGTGTGTGTGGTGTGTGTGTGTGTGGTGTGTGTGTGTGGTGTGTGTGTGTGTGGTGTGTGTGTGTGTGGTGTGTGTGGTGTGTGTGTGTGTGGTGTGTGTGTGTGGTGTGTGTGTGTGTGGGGTGTTTTTGGTGGGGTGTGTGGTGTGTGTGGTGTGTGTGTGGTGTGTGTGGTGTGTGTGGTGTGTGTGTGTGGTGTGTGTGGTGTGTGTGTGGTGGTGTTGTGTGTGTGTGTGTGTGTTGTGTGTGTGTGGTGTGTGGTGTGTGTGTGTGTGTGTGTGTGGTGTGTGTGTGTGGTGTGTGTGTGTGTGGTGTGTGTGTGTGGTGTGTGTGTGTGTGTGGTGTGTGTGTGTGGTGTGTGTGTGTGTGGTGTGTGTGTGGTGTGTGTGTGTGTGGTGTGTGTGTGGGGTGTGTGTGTGTGTGGTGTGTGTGTGTGGTGTGTGTGTGGTGTGTGTGTGTGTGTGGTGTGTGTGGTGTGTGTGTGTGTGTGTGGGGTGGTGTGTGTGGTGTGTGTGTGGGTGTGTGTGTGTGTGTTGTGTGTGGTGTGTGTGTGTGGGGGTGTGTGTGTGTGTGTGGTGTGTGTGTGTGTGTGGTGTGTGTGTGTGTGTGGTGTGTGTGTGTGGTGTGGTGTGTGTGTGTGTGTGTGTGTGTGGTGGTGTGTTTTGTGTGTGTGGTGAGTAAACGTATCTTTAGTACCTCTACTAACTTGTAAACGTATCTTTAGTACCTCTACTAACTTGTGTAGGCAGGACACAGATGTTACATACCCGAACTTTGGTCTAATACATTATGCAAATAGCTTAACATTTCTCCATCCACAAGCTTCAATATTATTTTATAAAAGCAGCTAATTCAAGAATAGATATAATAGAACCCATAAAGGCAGGAGGGATGAGCCTACGGCAGTGGTGGCTAGTGTGAGAGGCCCGGCCAGCGGTGACTCGACCTCTGCAATCACAAAGGCGAATTCAATAAGGGGAGTACGAACACAAGCGCGTGGCACTGCGCACACACAATATGAGCGAAATAAACAAGAAAAACAATATAAACAAATCAAGGCATCATTGCGGCGCGAACGAGGTAAGCAAAATAAAAAGCTAACTAGATGCATAAAACACGCAAACAAAAGGACAAAAAAACAGGAGGCAAACAGAGCAATGTAAACAGACTGAAAACACAAGAGGGGTACTTCCGAGACGGACTCCTCTGAGTTCCAGTTGGTTATGGCATCGTCCAGCTGAAAAAAAGACAGCGCTGAACACACACCCGGATGATACAATTATGAATGAATCAAACAGTTTCTTGTCCGTAAAATTACTCTTTTCTCATTAGTAATATATATATATGTCGTGCCGAATAGGTAAAACTTGTGATTTTGGCTTAAGCAGCAACTCTCTTCTTGCCGAATAAGGCAAGTGAAATTTTTTGTATGCAATATTTTGCAAAAATCGTTCTGAACCTAACGAAAAATATGTTTCATTGTGTTTGTTTATTATTAAATTATTGTAAACTTATCTATAATATATTTAGTTGGATTAGGCTAAATTAAATTGCGCTTGTTATAATAAAGGTTAGGCAAGTTTTCTAAGGTTCTTTTGTACAAAATTATTAATTTTACATTAACATAAATGAAAAAATGTATCTTTAAACGTATAAGAAAATTTTAGAAAGGGCTAATTTTAAACGAGTTCTTGCTAATTGACCAATTTTACTTATCAGCCACACACACACACACACAAATATATCTTATATCTTGCTGGTCCTGTAGGTTAGAGCGTCATGGGTTTTTGCTCACCCTGAGGCGGGCCAAAGTAGCATGGGTTCGAATCCCTGGCTAGTCGCAGTGTTGTTATTGATCAATACCACTTGTTCGTGGTCCCAATATATATATATATATATATATATATATATATATATATATATATATATATATATGTGTTTCAAATTTGGGTAAAACTTGCGATTTTGGCTTAAATAGCAACGCTCATCTTGCTATATAAGACAAGTGAAAATTTGTGTATGCAATAATTTCGCCAAAATCATTCTGAACATAACGAAAAATATATTTCATTGTGTTTGTTTATTATTAAATTAATGTTAACGTATCTAAAATATATTTAGTTGGGTTAGGCTAAATTAAATTGCGCTTGTTGTAATAAGGTTAGGTAGGTTTTCAAAGTTTCTCTTGGAACAAAATTATAAATTCTTACATTAACATAAATTAAAAATATATCTTTAAACGTATAAAGAAAATTTTAGAAAGGACTTAATTTTAGATGAGTTCTTTCTAATTGACCAGATTTTACCTAATCGGCACGACAATATATATATATATATAATCATGAGGTATGAGACAGACCAGACAGTGTGGCGCACCTTAGCCAGCAGCTCCTGGGACTGCTGTGGATGGGCCACTCCGCCGAAAGGACCTGGTGCTCGTAGTCGCTGACGGAGGAGAGTCGCTGGAGGTGCTGTCCGTATACCTCGTCCACGCAGCGGAGCGACTCACCAGTGTGCGCTCCGTGGCGGTCATCACCACCGCCATCCCTAGCCGTGGCTCCAACTCTGCAGGAGGAAGACAGTGATAAGTTTCTTAACACCGAAGGTGAAACAGGCGAAGAGGAAGATAAAATAAAATCCCGACAGAATGGCTGAAACAATCAGCAACACACCTACGAAGTGGAAAAAACCGATCGACGTTTCGGTCCATCAAGTGGAGTATAATAATAGTCAGGACGCTGAAACATCGCCCAGTTTCGGGACTAAGTGAGATTTTTCCCCAAGTTTTATGGGACAGACCGAAAAGTCACTCAGTTTCCCAGCAACGGCCAAATGTCGTCCAGTTTTACTACAATGCGTGGGCTACTTGTATATTGCGCAGGAAGCTAACAAAGCTGCATTATAACACTGGATAGTAACATCGCCGAAATATAACAATGGAAGTGCAACCAGCGCGCACCCGTGCACCAACAACCACGCGCACGTGCACCAACAACCAGCAGCGCACCGTGCACCAACAACCAGCACGCCCCGTGCACCAACAACAACCCGCGCACCAACAACCAGTAGTGCACCAACAACCAGTAGTGCACCAACAACCAGTGGACCAACAACCCGTAGTACCAACAACC